>JAURVB010000625.1:0-15437 GCA_033002965.1 Piper betle | reverse complement strand
AGCTCTCTTAATCAAAATTAGCAAGGAATAAGGCTTTCCCATTAGCCTATATACAAGTCACCAACAACCTCTACGACCGATGTGGGACAAACCCAACAATATATATATATATATATATAAGGATTTGCAGCAATACAAGATGAGAATATCTCAATCACAAATAGCTGACAAAATCTGGAACTCATAAACTATCCTCCAAACAGCAATTCAAATACATCAATAACCGGTCAACCTACTAAATACAAACACATTAAACATATAATATTCCAACTGCCAGCAAGGAGCAATTTCATCATACTGAGTTTGTTATTCTATTACTCTAATCCCAAGCTTACCCCTACCCACTATACAAATTAATTAAAGATATGTATCATTTGGATCAACAAGTTGGTCTATGCTTAAAAAGGCCGCGAGTCACTCTCTTTTAAATTTGTTTGCAGGAGCTTTGATTAAAGCCTTGCTAAAGGAAATATTTGTCTACTAGAAAGTCTACAAAACCTCAGCAATAGAAGGTTGATCCACAAATATTTATAATATAAACAGCAAGTCACACTCATCAACCCATATCACGGATAACTCAAGTTTTGATGATCCAGGCAGACATGAACAAGTGCTTAGGTTGTCATTGACCTTATCAAGTGCATCAGGTAACATCCTGGTCAATTTCAAAAGATGTTCCAATATTGAGTAAATAAATGACAAAGCAACCAGAGCACTTGAACCCTCATAATCATTACATCAGCATCAATTTACCTTGAAAACATTACAAATTCTAGAAATGATGGAGTTGGCATTATCCAGCTATGCATTGTAGACCAGTAACCACCATCATTTGGCATTGAAGGAAGAGCTTCTACATCTAATGGCAAATTGTACATCAGTTGAAATGGCTTTTCAAATAGGTCCCTACATTGAGGTATAACAGAGAAATTTTCATAAATCTATCTAATAGAGGTCCGACGACGTGTCTATCTCCATCTCCGCCTCCGTCTCGGCCAAGTGCGCAAGCAGTTCATCTGGCCGCTGTCACTGCTCCAAGAAAAGGTAAAAAGTAACCCTTCCATCCGCCACCCCCTAACCAATTCAAAATCGTCCAATCAACCCCGAGCAGTTAACAACTCACGCGGTTGATGGGCAGGAAAATCGAGGGTGAAGAGGACGGTGAGAGTGCCGGCGATTAGCCTGAAAATGGCGGACATCCCACCGGACGAGTATTCATGGAGGAAGTACGGGCAGAAACCAATCAAGGGCTCTCCACACCCCAGGTGTTTCCTCAATCCAGACATTTGAACTTTTATCTTCCCGATATCAATCTCTCCTTCAAACAAACAAAACAAAGAAAAAATTAAAAATCGTCATTATTATTATTATTATTTTAAGAATCGATGAATATGGAAAAGATTGAGATTGCGAGTATTTTGCAGGGGATACTACAAGTGCAGCAGTGTGAGGGGATGCCCGGCGAGGAAGCACGTGGAGAGGGCAGTGGACGATCCGGCCATGCTCATCGTTACCTACGAAGGTGACCACAACCATTCCCAACCCCTCTTCCAACGCCGCCGTCCAACTTGCCGCCTCCTCCCCTTCCACCCCTTCTCTCCGACTCCTAAACAGACGGTGGTGTACCTACCTGGTTGTTTGTTTTTGTCTCCAAGAAAAAAATTGGGTATTTTGATGTGTATTAGACACTGTTTCTTTGAGATCAATGGGAGAAAGAAGTGTCAAAAGTGTTTTTATTTTATTTTTGCATTCTTGCATCATTTGTTTCTCACTACCACGATTAACAGCATCATCATCGCTTGGGGATCTATCATCTTTTTTCTTTTATCATTCCACTTGATCATGAACTATGGAATACCAGTGCATGATGCTGAAGGACACTAAAGCTTATTCCATTGCTTCGCTATTTCCATCGTCACCATAATTTGCTATTTCCCAAATAATTAGAGTTGGAACACCTATTTTTTTCAATTTTTATTTACGAACTTAATTACACTATTTTCAGACTAATTGAATGGTTAAGTTACCTACCTTCATGTCAGATGGTAAATTCTTCGTTGCAGCGCACATCAATAGGCAGGCTAATAAGTTTGAGTTATTACACCTTCAAAATTCTCATCATGTCATCAGATTTCCAACGAATGGGGAGGTGTTTTCCATGGTCTAGGCGTAGCAGACCTACTACAGACATTGAAGCATATAATTTTAGTAAACATGAATCCCAATCAAATCTGTGCATCTATACCATTCAAATACATTGCATTTCATTTTTTTATGTTACAACGAGAAGATTAGGTTTCGTATTCGGGAGGATTTGGTTAGTGTGAGGTGAAGATGAGTGATTGGTATCGTGAATCATGAATCTTGACCAAAGACTGCTAACTCAACTACTCAACAAATTGGAGGTTGAGTTCTGGAATGTTTTGGCTCACGATTTGTGATCCTCGCAAAAGTCAAAAGAAGCGGTGGGGATGGGGCCCGTAATAATTGTGTCCAAACTCGAACCTTATCTCTGTGTATGTATTGCTTTTGGTTGGCGTGACGTTGGACTTAGTTGGGTGCGGGTGTCCGCAGTCCCTATTTTCACTCGCAACGAATAAGGGGTGATGGATTTGTACACCAACGGGTGTGTCATGTGTGTTGTTTTATGTTTTGATACGCATTTTGATGATGATGAGTAATTAAATTCATGGGAAGTACTTTGAACATCATTTTTTTTAAAGCAAGTCAATTGAACAGTGCACACCTACCGACATCACGACCGATCCCGTAAGGTTAGAAAGCATGTCTTCACCGGGAAAATTGATCGCCAGACCTCGGATGAAAAGAGGATATCCCCAACCTCCAGGTTAAGCCTGAGGGGACAACATGACTTTTCTAGACCAATTTTTGTTTGGTGTCCAAAGTTCACCCCTATTTTTATTGGTCTATACGAAGTTTATTGGGATTTAATTAGGGGTGCTAATTGAGCGAGCGAACCGAGCTCAACATGTGTTCGAACTCGGCTCGAATAGTTCGAAACTCGTTCGAACCGAGTTTTGAACATACATACTCGAGTTCGACCGAATATCTTTTATGTATTCGAGCTTGACTCGAGCTCAAAATACTAAACTGTTTAATTTATTTTTGTGAGCTCGTTCGTCCAGCTCGTTCGTTAACTCGAAACCAGCTCGATTAAAAGTCAAAAGTACCTCACTTAAAAAAAATGAGGCCAATGTGGTTTGAACCCACAATCTTGAAGTCAAGGAAGTGAATACTTACCATCTCAACTATCTTGCTTCTTTGTTATTATATTATATATATATAAATAAATAAATAAATAAATAAAATATAATATAATATAAAGACTATATTATTATATTATTTTATCGAGTCAAGTTCGAGTCGAGTTCGAGTTACAACCGAGTCGAGTCGAGTCGAACACGACCTTGTTCAAGCTCGGCTCATAAAATTTGAGTTCGAGTCGAGTTCGAGTCGAGCATTTAAATGTCGAGTTTCGAGTCGAGTCAAGCCGAGCCGAACGCTAAATGCTCACGAGCTGGCTCGCTCAATTATCAACCCTAGATTTAACTAACCAGATCAACAAACATAAATGGACAACTCCATTTACGAAGAATCACATACAACAAATAAACTTTGTTGACCACATGATGCTAAACCCAATTGACGGACACTAACACACTTACCATCCACCACTGGGACCTTCAAGTTTAAAACCCATTTGGCAGAACACTAAAAAACACACAAAATGGAGTACTTTGTTAATCTAAGTACCTAGTTGATATGAGATTGTGCAACTTGGATCGTTGAAATACGAAAAATATGAACATCATCAATCAAAGTACCTAGTTAACCTAATCTTGTGAAATTTGGTTGGCGAAATACAAAAATTACGCTTACAATCAAGTACTTCATAGGTACCTAATTAACTTATGTTGTGAAAATTGGTTGGCCGAATACAAAAAACACTCTTACATTTGAGTATTTCATTAACCTAAATATCCTGTTGACTTCACATTGTAAAACTCAATTGGTAGAACACGAAAAGCACACTTGCAATTGAATGCTTTATTAACCTAAATATGAATAACACACTTATAGTTGAATACTTTGTTAACCTAATACCCGGTTGACCTAACAATGTGAAGCCCTATTAGTAGAATATGAAAAACATATTTACATCGAGTACTTCATTAATCCATATACCTGGTTGACCTAACATTGTGAAACTTAGATGGCAAAATATGAAAAACACAAGGAGAAAATATAAAATGGGCACGAGACAATAATTCCATATTGATCCAAATCAGCCCATACGCTCCCATTTTTAATAAGATTTTACCAGGAAGTATACATGTACGATAATGTGCTTCTCCATGGGTATCGGTTCAGTACTTTGTTAACCCAAACATGAACAAAACACTTATAGCAAACTGGTTATGTTCACAGTAAACCTTGAAGAGTGATGATCATCACTACCTCCACCGTGCCCACAAGCTGCATGGCTAGGAAGGCTTGCCGAGCTGCTGTTGAATTCTGCGGGCTTTGCCGTGTTTTTAGCCGCGGGGATCTGCATATGAAGTTAGGTTCGATTTGGGAGAGGAAAGACCAGTTTGAGTGGCGGTGGTGCGACCGATAGTGACTATGGAGTAGGTGGTGATGATGAGGGGTGGTGAGGAGGTCAAGGTGGAGAAGATGAAGTTGAAGTTGGCGGACAAGAGTGGGGAGGTATAGTTTGCGGAGAAGAAACACTTTGTAAATACGAGTACTATGTCAAACTTACACTGTGTGAATATTGTAAAATCCTTAAAAGTTATTGGATATTTTTTATGAATAATTGTTTATTTATTTATTTTAAAAATAAAATTAATCTTTTTTGGATCAACAGAGTGGGTGGTACGGGTGACAAGGGTCTAATTGGTGCTTTGATGCAGCGAATCGGCCGATTCCGTGCGGAATCGGCCGATTTAAATCGGATCGGCGTCGCGCCGATCCGATTTCGGGGCCGACTCGGTCGGCCCCGAATCGGCCCCGGAATCGGCCGAGTTCGGCCGATTCCGACCGATTTAACGCGGAATCGGAATCGGCCGATTTAAATCGGAATCGGTTTTTATACGAAATTACCAAAATACCCTAGGTATGATTTTTATTAAATTATTTAAGCATGGGTAAAATGGTAATTTGGATTTTAAAAACCTAAAATCAAACCCGCTCCCCCACGCCGCCGCCGCTCGTCCGCCCGCCGCCGCCCCGTTTCCGCCCTCCGCCGTGCGTCCCGACTCCGGGCTCGCCGCCGACCGGGCTGCCGACCTCGCCGCCGACCTCGCAACGTCGCCGCCGACGTGTGGCCGGAGCGAATCGGGCTGTGACGCACGAATCGCCGCCGACTCGCCGCCGGCTCTTGGCCGCCGCCTGTTCGTCCGACCGGGCTGCCGACATCGACCGGGCTGCCGACATCCTCCGACATCGCCGCCGCGAGACTCGCCGCCGACCGGGCCGGCGGCGGCGGCGGGGGTAAAGAGTGGCATTCTCGTAATTAAAAGTTGACTCGAGTCTAACTCGAGTCAAAAATAATAATTAATTCTAAATAATTTAAAAAAATCTTAAAAAATATTTAAAAATATCATAAACTATAATACACAGAATAATATCAAAATAACATCAATATCCAATTTTAATATATTTATATTATAAATTGTCAAATTATTATATATGACCGATTAAATTAATTTGGACCGATTCAACTGAACCGATTCTTGGCCGATTCAGACCGATTCCGATTCCGATTCCGATTCACGGGAAAACCGATTCCGATTCCGATTCCGATTTATGCAACCATGAATTGGTGTGGGTAACCATTTTGGCTATCTCACAATGGGTTTTTGTTGGAGTTTGGGTGTACTAAGTCTTTTGGAGGGTAAGGAGTTTTGAGACGTTATCAGATTTATTGCAGATTTTGTGGAGTTGGGAGTTGGTATCTTTTCTCTTTTTGTTAAAAGAAAAACCATAGACGAGTCCCTCTCCCTATTACCGCGGTCACCTTTTCTTCTCTTCATCTTCTTCTCATCTCCCTTGCATACCGGCAACGATCCCTTCTCCCCATCATTCATTCTTGCTCAGTAGATATCCCTCCTCTCTAATGTAAAATTTGTGACTCAAGTCAGAGTTTTATATTAGTGAACTAGTTGGTTTGAATCGAGTCAGTTTCATAATAGTGGGCTAAATCGATGCCAGTTTTGCGTTATGAGCGATGTGGGTCAAGTATACTTAAGTATATGATGATAACGTCAGAAAGATAATGAGAAATGAGTTATCAGAGTATATGACAGTATACAATTATTATTTTTATGTATTTGATCGTAGAATTATTTTTAGGCCAAATAACGCATTAGAATGTGTATAGAGCAGTTTGGGTGAGTTATTAGTTATAAAATATGTCATTTTGATGTTGTGGTGTGTATTACATTTTATGGGATTTTCTCCTATTTTTATGGATTTTTTAGAATTTATTAGGAGTTAGTTATTATTTTTGATTTGTATCATAGTCGAGTCAACTTTTATTCACGAAATTGCCACCAAACCCCATTCACGACCCTTTCTCCCAACCCACCTAGACACCGCCCCCATCCTCACCGTTGAAGCCCCTCTAGCCACCTCACCTCCGCTGATCGATGCTACCAACCATCTCCGAGTGGTCGCCGTGCCGTCTCGAGCTTTCCCAGCCGCTACCCAACCTCCAAGACACATGGGAGCCACACCCTAGTGCCCCCCGTTCCTGTGTCGATTCACCGTTGTCCGTGTCGCTTTGTCATTGTTGTATTGTAGACATCTCCCCCTTCGACCCCTAACCATTTCCCCCTTACCCACTGTAGCCGTCGAGGCTGGATAGCAGCCAATCATACGATCGACCGATCCCCGACCGGCTCTGTAACACCCCAAATCCGGTTCACGTTCGTGAACCGAACCAGCATGTTACAAGCCCCGGTTAGGTCGGCTAACCCGAACCTAACTCATGCGGATCCAATCTCGGTGTCTTAAGATGAAGATACAACTCACAATGCATGGATGAATGCACAAACCCTAACATGGCACTACATGAATGACATGCAATTCAAAGTACACACCAATACAATTACGATCAAACTCAATAAAAATTCTAAAATAAAACGGACAGAGTCTCCCCTAAAAGTGCAATTAGGGTCCACCCTGTCAAAACAACATATACCAATATATGCATATATTAACCATTTCAATCACACATAATCTAATATACTGTATACTCATTATAGAACTTGGGTTTCAACCCACCATGCTTCCACTGCGTGCTCTGATCACATTTCACCTCTTGTCATCATGTCTTAGCTTTTCATCACGTCATAACACCATCTCATTGCATTTAATCATATCCTATCATGTCTTAGCATTTCACATCATTCACAATATAATAGCATCATAAATAGAATATTAACTACTCTATCGACTGACATGTGTGCAAGTGACAACAATGCTCCTCCGTCCAAGCTGGCTCCTCCAACTCGTGATTATTACCTACATATAGTATAAAAACATGTCAGTAACAAGTGTTACTGGTTTGGAAAATAAAATAACTATAACAAGCTGGCTATGAGAGCAAACTCTCATATGAAAGAAAACATCATATACTCCACGTGAACACTCTGAAGGGCACTATTAAGGAGCCACTGGGCTGCAGACCCGATAGCATCCCGAACTTACTGATCTGTTGCTGCTGATGCCGCCCTCGACATTTTCTTACTTCATTTTCTGGTCTCAAATCCTAAGCCCTCTCCTTACCTCCATATTTCTCTTGGCCTTGAGCACGAAGGCCGAGTACTCTCAATGTAAAACCCGTGACTCGAGTCAGGGTTTTACGTTACCTAACCAGTCGGTTCGACCTTTGGTTCGAGTCTAGTCAGCTCATAAACCGCGTGCTAAGTCGAGGCCAGCTGTGAGTTATGAGCGATGAGAGTCAGGTGTACCTAAATATATGATGATAACATAAAAAAGATGATGAAAAATGGGTTATCAAGTATATGGAGGTATGCAGTATTGATTGTTATTTTATTTAATCGTAGAATCTTTTTAGGGCCGAATGACGAATTAGGACATGATATAGGGAGTTTGGGTGGGTTATTAGTTATAGAACATATCATTTGGATGTTGCTGTGTTCGTCTGATTTTACGGGATTTTTCCCATATTTTTCTAGATTTTTTTTAGAATTTATTATGAACTAGTTATTATTTTCACTCGAATAGGAATCGAGTCAATACTTATTTACGAGTTTGCCATTGAGGGTATTTTTCTCCCTCCTGACACCTACCTTCCCAAAACCCTCACCGCCTTGTGCTCGTCGCCGCCGCCGCCGCTGTTAACGCCGCACTGCCGCAGATCAACGCCGCCCCGCTCCGCCGTGCCGCCACGACCCACCCCGGCCACCGTCTCGCCGCCATGACGCCGGACTCGCCCCACAAGCCGCAACGCCCTCCCTTGTCGATTCGCCGCCATCCAGGCCGTGCCGCTGCCGCTGTGACCCTGACGACCACCCCCTCGCCGTTACCAACGTTTCCCCATCATCTCGACCACCGTCGAGGCCGGCCGTAGCCCCGATCGGAGCACGCCGCCGCCGTCGCCGACAGCCATCGCCGCCCCGGCTACCCTATTTGACACCACCATTGGACCAAGCTCGTTGAGCTGGTTCCGATAGACCCCCTGATTGCCCCGTCCCGAATCATCGCCGGAATCCGCCGGAAAATTGCCGACACTCGCCGGAAAACCGCCGGAAAATTGGATTCGTGGGAAATTCGCCAGATCATCCGCCAAACGCACCCGGTCCAATCTGATCGGATTTCGGACGCCGCTAGGTGCCGAATTTGAGTTTCGAGCCACGAAACAGAAACCCTAGCCGTCGCCGATTTTTGACAACGTGAGGTATAATTTATTTTAACTTAATTATTTGAAAGTATTAATTATTAGAATTACATGCTAGGATTGGTGAATTGTGTGTTATAATAATATATATAAATGTAGATTTGATTAAGGATAAAATATGAAAGTTGTTTGATTGTGTGGTGTTAAAAATGGAGGCTAAGAAACTAATTAGGGTAACTAGGTAATGATCATGATCTAATGCAAACTAGCCTAAGTAGACTTGCTAGAATTGATATAGGTTGATGTGTGTTGATTGATGCGTGATTGTGTTGATTGTGTATGCATGCTATAGGATGTATGATTCATCATGCGGGCGTTAGTTTTTAGCTTGATTGTGTAGGTACGGTGTAGGAGCTCGCCGCCTAGGCGCGTGGACCCGTTTGGAGCTTCTACCAGGTCCGTTTAGGACTCGTTCTCTATTTTTACGCTACTCTATTGTGTATTTGATTTATCATGTGCAGGACGAGTTAAGTTGACGTTTTATCGGATCCCACTTAACTCGGGCCATTTAGCCAACGATTTTCCGGATTAATAACCCTCGAGGATGAGATCCCTCGAGTTTGTTTTCGAACTTCAGATCCAGCTCACGATGCCTTCGGGCCTATTGTATAAATCCCAACCTAGACCTATATATATGTATAGTTTTCGCGTTTTTAGTGAGAGATTGAATGAGGGAAATCCGACTACCGTGCTACGCGAGCGGGCACGTGTGAGTCGATAGTGGGCTCTGGAATGGTGTGCGGGCCATTTCATTCCCGAGGGATCCTGACAACTCCACCTTTGAGTTCCTCAAACCCGGAGAAGTGTGGAGGTTCACGGGTACTGCAATGCAGCGCATGTCTAGACTTGTGGTTTCAAAGGGTACTAAAGGCGACTGCCTGAGAGTGCTCGGCCTTCGTGCTCAAGGCCAGGAGTAATATGGAAGGTGTAGAGGGCGAAAAGGAATGAGATTTGATGCGAGAAGCGATAGAGAAATGGCTAAGGTATGAGAATGAGAAAGAAAGGGGGACGCTGTCGACCTGAGGGCGACGACTCCCATATGTGCCCTGATGAGAGTTCTTGAGGAAGTATATGGTTTTCATTCAACAGGAGAGTTTGCTCTCCTGTGCCAGATTGATATTAGTTATTTTCTCGGGCCGGTAACACTCGTTACTGACGGTTTTTCTATATATATGTAGGTGAGGAATGCGAGCGATGAAAGCTGTCGGGACTGCGGAGGAGCAGCACGGAACCGCGCACACATGTACCTGCCGCGTGTAATGTATAATGATGGTGTGTTAATGCTGTGTGAATGATAATTAGAATGTTTTTGTCTTGATAAATTGCTTTTTATGAGACGAGCGGATAATTGTGAATGAGTAGGGAGCCTTGGAGTTCAGACTCTGCTCAGATGAAACGAAAGAGATAATGACTGAATGCCATAGTAGATTGTTATGTTTTATTGTATTTTGATAAAATATTTATATACCCTTGTTGTGGACAGGTTGGCCCCTATTGCACTTTTAGGGGAGATTCTGTCCGTTTTTCCGTAAATATTAATGAATTTTTATTTAAATTTCTTGCTTGTTGAATGGTTTTGTTTTGCTTGCATATCATCACATGCATGTAGGACTCCGTTAGAACCCAATTGTTCCCATTCATGCATCTCATGGTTGCATCCCCATCTTAAGACGCCGAGGGCAGATCCGGGTCGGCTTAACCGAACCAGTACATTAGCGAACGGTTCGGTCGCCGGTGACATTTCCGGGTCGGTTCACGGGTGAGCTGAAATGGGGTGTTACACTCAGGCAGTCGCCTTTAGTACCCTTTGAACCACAAGTCCAGACATGCGCTGTATTAAATAGTACCCGTAAACCTCCACATTCTCCGGGTATGAGAAACTCAAATGCGGAGTGGTCAGGATCCCTCGAGAATGGGACAGTCTGCTGGCACTAATCCAGAGCTCGCTTTGACTGTCACAGCATCCGCTCATGGTACATGCAGTTTGTTTTTCCATCTCTCGTCTTACTGAAAACGTGAAAACTACATATGTAAGAACCGTGAAAATATGTGAAAATTTTTATTTCAAGACTTGAACCTAAGTATTATGAAATATTATTTTCAATGAATGGATATGGTTGGTTATCAAGTAGACTGGTCACGGTCAACGTAAAGCCAAACCCTAACCTTAGAAAAGGCGTAAGGCCAAACTCTGGCATTAGGGAAGACGAACCCAACCTAGAGAATACTGATTCATGAACGGATGATGGGGTAAGAGAATTTAATAAAGGGACTCGTTGAACCTAGGGAATACCTATACATGAATAGATGTGAGAATTTAATTGAGGAACTCGTTGAAGCATATATATATAGGAGGAGGGGGTTAGGGAGAAGAGGCAGTCCACTCCTTCTTGCCTCCTCTCCTGTGCCTTTCCATTGTGGTGTAAGTATTTCATACTTCTTCTTAGTTCTTTTCCATTAGAACTCTTACATGCATGGTTGCAACGCATAAATTCATTAGAAATACCTTGCTAAATTGCTATAACTTTTTGGTATAAATTGCAATAGGTCTTTGGGTGTTGAGATATTGTATGATTGCAAATTAGATGGCAGATATGAAATTCATGTTTGACTTTTAGCCGCACTGTTCAAAATCTAATAATGGACATGTTAGAATGGAACAGACAGTCCATAAATAAATATCGGCCAATAGGGGGTACTGTGGAATGGACCCATTGGCTCAACCTAATACAGTGGTACGGTGGAATGGACCCATCGGCCAATAGGGGGTACGGTGGAATGGACCCATCGGCTCAACCTAATACAGTGGTACGGTGGAATGGACCCATCAGCCAATAGGGGGTACAGTGGAATGGACCCATCGGCTCAACCTAATACAGTGGTACGGTGGAATGGACCCATCGGCCAATAGGGGGGTACGATGGAATGGACCCATCGGCTCAACCTAATACAGTGGTACGGTGGAATGGACCCATCGGCCTATAGGGGGGTACAATGGAATGGACCCATCGGCTCAACCTAATACAGTGGTACAGTGGAATGGACCCATCGGCCAATAGGGGGTACGGTGGAATTGACCCATCGGCTCAACCTAATACAGTGGTACGGTGGAATGGACCCATCGGCCAATAGGGGTACGGTGGAATGGACCCATCGGCCAATAGAGGGTACGGTGGAATGGACCCATCGGCTCAACCTAATACAGTGGTACGGTGGAATGGACCCATCGGCAAATAGGGGGTACGGTGGAATGGACCCATCGGCTCAACCTAATACAGTGGTACGATGGAATGGACCCATCGGCCAATAGGGGGTACGGTGGAATGGACCCATCGGCGCAACATAATAGGGGGCACGATGGACTGACCCATCGGCCCAATATTTTATAGTGGCAACCCAACATAATAGGGGGCACGATGGACTGACCCATCGGCCCAATATTTTATAGTGGCAACCCAACATAATAGGGGGCACGATGGACTGACCCATCGGCCCAATATTTTATAGTGGCAACTCAACATAATAGGGGGCACGATGGACTGACCCATCGGCCCAATATTTTATAGTGGCAGACCCAATCGATCAATAAGGGGGCACGATGGACTGACCCATCGGCCCAATATTTTATAGTGGCAACCCAACATAATAGGGCACGGTGGACTAACCCATCAGCCAATAGAACTACATCAGAGCTTGATCCCGACATGGGTATGTAGGCCAATCAAGATTGTTTGATTTCAGCTCAAATAAGGTAGAATAAAAGTATGATAGGATAGTCAGGTTAGGAGAATGGGTAATAAATGAGACTTCTTTTTATTTTGTTTTGAGTTATAAATGTGGCTATGGGAAATGGTCTAAGACTGTGGGAACCATTATTTTATAACTTATTACTCGGCATTTAGTAGTTTTATTTTGGTAACACCTGGCCAACAAGGCCCACAATATTATAAAAATGGCCGGGTCGTTACAACATATATATAAGTCCATGTAGGGATTTATATAATAGGCCCGAAGGCAACTTGTGGTGGATCTTGTTTTCAAAATCATCCTCGAGGGATCTCATCCTCAAGGGGTTATAAATCCGGAAAACTGTTCGGTTAAATGGCCCGAGTTAAGTGGGATCCAATAAAACGCCACTTAACCTGTCCTGCAAATAATAAAATAAACATACAATAGAAGAGAACGTAAAACAGAGACGAGTCCTAAACGGACCTGGTAGAAGCTCCAAGCGTGTCATCGCGCCTAGGCGGCGAGCTCCTACTCCGTACCTACACATCAAAACTAAATACTAACGCCCGCTAACTAAATGATGCATCAAACTCAATGAACATCACACACAATACGAATAACATCCATCAACAGTCAAATAATCATAATGTGAAAATAATTCTAAGTCATCCTATTCATACCAATTTTATACTATTTTTCTAAGTTACGTCATACTTGATTAGCATGCTCAAACTCGATCTACCTCATTAGATCACTCACTATTCATTCCCAATTAATTGCATCATGCAATCATCACTGCACTCATACTCATACATTTATCATGACAATTATTCAATCCTAGCATGGTGTGCTAACAATCATCAATTTTAAATAACTAACTCAAAGGTAATTATACCTCATGTCATCGGCAATCGGCGACGACTAGGGTTTCATCGCGCGTCTCGGAGCTCGAATTCGGCACTCATCAGCGTCCGAAGCTCGATCGGGTTCGACTGGATGAGCTCCGTGAAAGATCTGGTGAACTTCAGTGAATCCAGTTTTCCGGCAAGTTCTGGCGGTTTTCCGGCGGCTTTAGTGGTTTTCTGGCAACTTCCGGTGGTTTCGGCGACAATCGCTAGCGGCGTCTACTAGCCGGATAGCGGTCATATTGGGTACCATTGGAACCGGCTCGGCGAGCCCGATGCATCTACGATATTGACGTGGCCAGCGGAGGTGGTGGCTCACCGAAAAATGCCTAAAATAGTGGTGGCAGCGATGGGAGACTCGAATCTGACCAGCCTGGGCAGCGACGGCCTCCGCTCCGGTCAGGGAAGGTCGTTGGAGTGGTCGAGGGTGTCGAGGCTACCACCCAATCGTGGCGGCGATGGTCGCTGGCGGTGGAATCGGCGACGGGACCGCAACGCAGGCGCGGCGCTAGGCATGGCAATCCGGCATCATGGAGGCCTGATGGTGGCCGGCGCCTGGTCGAGGCGGCACGGCGACGCCGCGGCGGGGCTGGCAGCGTCGATCGGCAGCCGGGTGGCATCGATAGCAGCGGAGGCGACGCTGCACGGGGGCGGCGTCGGGGCAAGGGTTTGGGGAAGAAGGCGTTGGGAGGGAAGAAAAGGGCTAGTGGCAAACTTGTAAATATTACTTGACTCGTCTCCGGCTCGAGTCAAGAATAATAATTAAGTCGCCGTAAATCCTAAAAAAATTCCATAAAAATCGGGAAAATCCCATAAAATCAAACAAACACCAAAACATTATAATGATATGCTCTAGAACTATCAACCCACCCAAACTGCCTGTAACGTATCCTAATGCGGTAAACGGCCTAAAACTAATTCTACGATCCACTATATATAAAAATAAACATAAAGAAAATAATTGGCATACTCTCATATATTCTGATAACTCATTCTGTTCTGCTCTGTTCATGACATTATCATCATATACTTGGGTACGCATGACCCTCATAGCTCATACACATGACTGGCGTCGGCTCAGTACACGTGTTCTAAAACTGACTCGAATCGGAAATAACGGTCGAACCGGCCGGTTCTGAATATAAAACTCCTAACTCGAATCGTGGGTATTACAGGCTCAACACCTTCGTTGGCAATCATCACCATCGTTGCCACCCTCACCACCATCACCATTGAGTCGAGCTCGCCGAGCCAATGTCGACCCATAGCTTCAATTGTCTCACCAGAAAAGTCTGTGGAAAACCAATCAAAACTGTAAGAAAACCATTTGAAACCGCTAAAAACCCGGGTTTCCTGAAATTCGCCGGATCTTTTGCCGAATTCATCCAATTGAACCCGATAGGACTTCGGATGCCACTGAGTGCCGAATCTCGAGCCGCCGTGACAAACCCTAGCTGTTGTCGATTGCCGACGAAGCGAGGAATAATTAATTTTGACTTAATTACTTAAAAATAATAACTATTAGTACAACATGCTAGGATTGATTGATTGATGTGTTAAATATTTTTATTATAAATAAAAATGAATTGCGTGATTGAATTGTATTAAAATGAATGCTAAGGAACTAATTAAGTAAATTCAGCAAGTAATCGTAAATCAAATGCAACGTTGTGCCCGAAATCTGAGTAGGGACTTGATGTGTGAGATTTGATTATGAAGTTATGTCTTGAGGTGTGTATGCTATAGGATGTGTGAATACATCATAAACGCGGGTGTTAGTTTTTAGTTTGATGTGTATGTATGGAGTAAGAGCTCGCTGCCTAGGCGTGTGGACAGATTGGAGCTTCTACCAAGTT
>JAURVB010000624.1:0-20490 GCA_033002965.1 Piper betle | reverse complement strand
AGAAAAAAATGGTGGCACAACAAAGGATCTCTTTCCAACCACCTGTGAATCGATCTAATTTTCACCATTGTCGACGGTCAAACCCTGTTGTCCTCGACATCAATACTGCCATAGTCGCGCATGACTAAATCTTTGAAGTCAAAACCGCATTGGATTGCTAGGTAGTGTAAAAGGGACGAGAAAATTCAAGGAATTAGAAAAAGTCAAAAAAGCTCGGATGTTGGAAGTTGGGGGCCATTTCTGATCATTTAAAAATATAGATATTTATTAGTATCAGCAAGCTTAATATCAACAACACTTAAATCTACTCATTTATATGTTCATCACATGATTGTAATTTTTTTGACTGAGACAAAACTACCCGTATCATCAGAATTATTTTTCTAATCTAAGTGGGTTACATTAATTAATGTAGTTTGTATCAGCTATTGCTGCTATTAATTATTCTCGTAAATTAATCTCATTTTGTGAATTGTATATATTTTATTTATTGAATTGTGAATGCTCTGATATGACTATTCTTTGATCATAGTCATCCCTTAAAGTTTTGGTACAAAATGTAATAACAAACAAAAATGTAAAACATATAGAGAAATAATATTTTGTTATATTTTACATGGCTAGCTGTGTGTTTAGATCATAGGGTGAAGCTAAATTTGTAGCTCCTGATCCTAGCCTTGAAGGCGATTGCTATTTTCTTATTTTTTATAAACAAAATTATTAAAAACATAGGGAAATGATTTTTTTTATTGTCGTACATGAATAATTAATGAAAAAAAGCAAAATTATTATTGTTCTAATAAGGGTGAGGCTAAATTCTAAGGCCCTCCAAGCATTACAAGACCATTTAAATCCACCCTAACCTAACCCAAAAGGAGGTGTAGCTTTTTATGATCTCCATTTATAGATAAGGACTAATTTATTCGCAAAATTTATTGAAATTATGGAATAAAAGGGGCAAAAATCAATTCCAAGTCAACTTGTTTTTATGCATAATGCATGTGTGCTTTTCATTTTTCACCACACCAGGAGAGAAAATATCAAATAAATTTCAAACCTGCATAATTTATTTTTTCCAAAGAATAATATAATTTTATTACTACCAAGAAATTGCAACCACTTGACGGAGAAAAGGGTCACAAGCTATAATGCAATTTGTTTATATAAAACTCCATCTTTAACAAAATTAAAAAAGTGTTGTTAATCATCTTGAGAAGAGATTGTTGATCCCCAAAACAATAACCATTAATATCTAATTAATTAAACAATTATTAAACCTAATACAAACTCGACCTATTATTCAGTAATATTTAGTATTAAAACACTAGAGTGGCCTAATGGACCATCCTTTGTAGAGGTTCATATTATAATTGCTTCACTTCAATATTATTAGGGGTTGTTTTTTGAAATAAATGAATATCAGCTGTAAGGTCAAACCAAAGCATTACTGACATCAAAATCCTTCATTGATATGAAGGAAATTTGAGTGACAATACTTTTTGTGACAAATCTAATGCTTATTGTCATTGATACCATGTTCTCTTGTAGTGAATTTGCATAACTTAATCATGTTAAAAAAATTGCTGGAGGAGCTTTAAATTATGATCGAAGATATTTGACCTTCTTATCACAAACAATGAATTATATAACTTACAAAAGAAAAAAATTTTAACAAAGGCTATTGTTGAAAACGAAATAACAGTTGCTTGCTAAATGTCACAAAGCAAAAAGTAGTTATATTTATACATGTAGAAGAACATGCTAAATTTTTAGAGACACTAATTTATCAGATTAAGCAATAAAACAAAATCAAATATTAAAATTACCCAGTTCTCCATATACAACTAATATCCTTACTACATTATATGAAGTTGCAACCATTTGACAAACAAAAATGCTTAGCAAACATGTCATTCTATTACTTCAACTCTTGAGCAAACACAAACCAGGTTAAATTTATAGTAAAACGCTATGCATGCATGCCCATAAAACCTATCTTTATACATGCAATAGAATATATATGAAAATACTCATAAAGCCAACACTGTTCAATTGTCTACCTATTATGAAAAGAAACATATATACTAATTGTTTGCCAAACTAAATCACTAATCAAACAAAATGGTAACAATACGTGCCAAAGGCCAGAGATAAAACAAGAAGACGTCTGAGAAGCTTATCTTTGCCACAGCGCAAGACCTTTCGATACGTCATCTCAAGTATTTTAAGTCTTTTCTCGACCTCTTCCTTCTCAGCTTTCAACACCTTCACTTCGTCTTCAATAGGTGCCAATTTGGATTTAAGATTAACAACTTCAACCTTAATCTTATTAATCAGATCATGGGCATCATTGAACTTGGCAGGCATGGCATCTTCTAGTTTCCAAAAGTTGTTCTTCACTTTACACCCAAAGTTAATTATCTCTTGTGCAGATGATTTCAACTGCCCCATCTCTTCCATGGCATTGGAAAACTTGCTCTCAAGTTCAATATATCTGGACTTGGATTCCTGATTCTCTCCCTTAACACCTGCACTTCATCTTCAATAGAAACCAAATTGGATTCATGATTCATCACTGCATCCCCAATCTTTTTAAGTAGACCATGGACATCGTTGGAACAATTGTGTTACTTTTGTAAATGGCAGCTCCACCAAATCTGACAAGAATCCTTCTAACTCCACCATTTGAGCTTCTAACTTCTCCATTTCACCATCTGGCTTCCAATAGCTGTTCCTGTCCATCTCAGAGGCTCCATATAACATCTTCAGTGCAACTTTGATAGGATCCAATAGGGATTTATGACTCATCACTTCGCTCTCAATCTCATTGATCTGCTGGGTAGATGCTTTTAACTTCTCCATCTCCTCCATGGCCCCAGCAAGCATGCTCTCCATATTAAAAAATCTGGACTTGCCCAACTCATTCCTCTGCCTTCAAAATCTGCAATTCAACTTCAATAGGAACAAATTTGGATTCATGGCTTTGCACCTCACCACCAATCTCACCAATCTGCTCATCTGTATATGCTCTCAACTTCTATCTCATCCACAACCAAAGAAATCCCGGTCTGACTATCAAAAACCCAACGTGGAGTTATGGCCTTCAAAGTCTGCAACTTATCTTCAATAGGAACCAATCTGGATTCATGATTGTTCAACTCACCCTCAATATCACCAATCTGCTCATGTGTATATGTTCTCAACTTCTCTATCTCCTCCACTACCTCCGAAAACCTGCTCTCAATATAAAAAACGACTCTTAAAATCTTCATGATTCAACAACTCCCCTAACTCCTTGCTATCTGTACTAATAATCAAGTTCTGATCTTCCTTTACCGCACTTTCCGAAACAAAAGATTGATCTTCTTGATGACCACCGTGGAGATTAACATTCATGACTTGCTTGAGGCTGTTGACTTCGTTGTTGAACTCCATGCCCAACCTCAACCGTTCCAATTCGAAGACTTGAGATTTGAGCCATCGCATTACCTCATGTGTCACGTACATGCCGGCCTTGTTGTCGTCTTCAAGAACATCGGTGGTGTAGGTAGAGGATTGTCCATTACTGGGTTTGCGTCCAATGAACTTGCTTGTGTGGACGGAGTATGATTTTGGCCTCGGGGAACAACCTGCACCAATTACAGGGTGCTGTTCTCACAAGAATCGGCATGGCCGCCGGAGGTCTGATCATGGTTGCATGCAGTATGTATAGACGGCCTGTAGGGTTTCTTTTTTGGGATTGTGAAGAAGGTAGAAGGTAGAGAGGCGCCTACGTAAATATAAATTAAGATAAAGAGATTGGCCTAATGTGGGGATCAATTGGAGATGGAAATGGTAGTTATCTATAAAAGGATACGGATTGACCACACATAATTTTTATGAGAAGAAAACTGGATTATTTAAGTCAAAGGTTTAAATAATATTGTTTTAGTTATCATGCTCAAATTATATGGTACAGGATATATTCGTTTAACCCGTCGAATATCAGGTCAACCGAATTTTAAAATTATATATGCTAAACCAGTCAACGGAGGGAGCGGAGAAGCCAATCGAGGAGAGGAGACGTCATTAATGTTCGCTCAGCCGACCTACCTGGTTGCGGCTGTCGATGACCTCTGCAAGGCTGTTCACTATAAAAACAATAATAAAATAAAATAAAATAATATATATATAGTCAAATATAGAGGTGGGTATCAGTTGGACGGATGTCGGACAAGTTATTGTCCGTGTCTGTCCAAAATTTTGTCGGACAAAACTTATCCGACCGAGTTAATGTCCAACTTGTCCGTCGGACCCGGACAACGTCCGTGGACAATCCAAAATTATACCCTAATTACTAACCCTAACCCTACTTACCAACATAATCCGCCGCCGCCGTCGCCCCCGCCCTCCCTCACCCTCCCCCGCCATCCCCCGACCTCCACCGCAGCCCTCTGTCGCCGCCCTCCCCCGACCTCCGCCGCCCTCCCCCCACCCTCCCCCACACTCCTCGCGGCCTTCTGTCGCCGCCCTCCGCCGTCCTCCCCCGACCTCCGCCGCCCTCCCCCACCCTCCGCCCTCGCCCTCCCCCGACCTCCACCGCCCTCCCCTCGCCCTCCCCTTTCCTCCTGTCGTCGCCCTACCCCGCCCTCCGCCACCGCCTCGACTCCGCCGCTGCCTGCTCTGCCACCGCCTTGCCTCTGCTCGGACCGCCGCCCTCTGCCTCTGCCAGACTGCCGCTCTTTGCCGCTGTATGCTGATTATTTTATATTTTAGAAATACTTATAAGGTTAATAATTATTAAGTTAATCATTATTTATAATTGGATATAATGCAAAAAAATTATAACGACGAAAGTGTGTAGCGTTTGAATTATAAAAATTTGTGCAATTATTTGGTGAAGGAAGCTTGCATCTTGGAGGGAATAGGTACTAAATACAAATTGATATATTTTTTTGAGAGATGGATCATATAAATTCTTTACTAAATGTAAATGAGCAAAGTGGAGGTCGAAAAGATAAAAAAAATCGATTGCTAAAGAAGTAGAATTTATAGATGGTTCATTATCAAAAAGAGGAAAATGACATCCGATGTATGAGCCTATTTTGATAGAAAATATGAGAAAAATTGAACATCTGTTATTTGTCATTACTGTGAAAAGAAATTTGAGGGAGCAGGAAGCTATGGAACTACTTATTTATGGAGGCATGTTGAAGGGAAATGCCATAATTTCAAAATGAAGAGGACAAAAAATATAAGTGGTGATATTGGGCAACAAATTTTCAAGATGAGAGTGAAAAATGATGAAGAAAATAAAATAAAAGTTTGGAAATTTGATCAAGGAAGGAGAAGATTAGAGTTGGCCGAGGCAATTATCTTACATGAGTATTCATTTTCAATTGTGGAACATGAAGGATTTAGAAGGTGGGTTAGTAACTTGCAACTACAATTTGTGATGGTTTCTAGGAGAACAATTACAAGAGATTGTCTTCGAATTTATGAAAAGGAAAAAAAATGTGTAACTTGCAACCACAATTTTATTGTATATTATGTTTTGTAATTTTCATAAAATATAATATTAGCATTAAAAATGTTAAAGGCATTATTTTATTGATATAAAATATCGGACATTCGGTCAGTCATTCGGTCGGACAAAAAATATCCATGTTTGGTTTGTTTTAATTCGATCAAATTCGGTCGGTCATATTCGGTCGGACATGCTTCGGACGTCGGTCGGACACGGACATTCGGACGTCCATGCCCATCCCTAGTCAAATATAAATTAAATAAATATAAAAAATATTTATTTTAATTTTTTTTCCAAGGCTTTTTGCGGCAAAGATTGTGACAACAAATTTGCCACTAGAAATAGTGGCAATTCTAAATTGTTTTGGCCTCATTTGCCTCAAGCCAAGCACTTGGCAAGGTTTATTTACGAAAAGGGTCATTTGATCCGGGATTACCTGTGGTAAACGACTGATTTTCTTGAAGTGTATTTTTTATAAATGCTCATTCTTTCAACCTTTCAAGGTACAAATCACAAATTGTGCGAATGATGATGAATGAATATCATACTAGCCAAAGATTATTACAAATTTTAAATAGTTACTACTTGTACCAAAAGCTTAAACTATTTGGCTTTATTTCACCGGCACAAAAGAAATGCAAAATCTATGAAATCTACAATGGTAATTACTCTCGAAAGTATTGTTCTTCGAATAAAAAAGTTTCCTATTTGTAAAATATTTTGTGATAAAATTAGGGTGGCTGGTTGTCATTTGGTTGATCACCCAATTTGCTGTTGTTTGAACTAAGCTAGTATTTAATATTAACATGAGGAAGTAATTGTTGTAACTATTCAAGGCTCATGTACAATTTAAATTGTTCTTGGTATATGAAGAGTTTTGCGAAAATTTTTAACTTCTACTTTAGAATGTTCAAGAGTTAACATTAAATATACATGTATTTAAAAAGAATAAATTAGATAGACCTAATAGACAGGTGTAAAGGCGACCTTCAAAATCTAAACCAAAGACTGATATTCTGTCTCCACTATTTCATAAAAGGTGTAGGCAGTTAAGACAGATTTTGGATGGTAACATAACACAAATCAAATGGATAAAAATTTTCCCATCATCTTGGGGCGCCTCCAACCCTCCCTGCCCTGGCTGGCACCTCCAACCCACCCTGCCTCGCTACCGCCTCCGACCCTTGCTGCCTCACCACCGCCTCCTTTGCCCGTGGATGCTCCCCCCCCCCTCCTCTGCCTGCGGACGCCCCCCTCCCCGGCCGCGGTCGCCGCTCTGCCCAACCCCGCCGACGCCGCTGGGTGTTGTTGGCGTCGCCGTCAACGTCGGCCCCGAAGAAGTCAGAGCAGGGACCATGCGGCGACGGCGGCGGCCACCTCCTCCTAGTGGGCAGCAGCCACCGTGGCCGAACTTGATGATCAGGGCCATCCATGTAATCGGACGGCCCAGATTAAATTTTAATTTAAATTTTTTTAAAAAAACTAATAGATCTGGACTGTCCTTGTAATTGGACAACCCAAATTAATATGTGCTGCAGATAAGCTTCCCTGCCTTTGGTGCAAGGAAGCACTTATATATATGTATATATGTATATATATATATATATATATATATATATATATATATATATATATATATATGAACCCAATACTAGCATGTTATTAAAAGTAAGAGATTTAACCAATCAAAATACAATAAAAAAAGATATAGGGGTTTAAACCCGACTAATCTCAATTTCTAACTTCTTATAAAAATAAAAATAATAAAAATATCTCTCACTGCGAAGGTCATAAGTTCAAACTCGACTACTTTTAATTTCTAACTTCCTACTAACTAGTTCACTCCATTTGTTTTGAAAAAATAAAAAAATCAAATTATTATAATTTATTTTCTCGTTCAATTAGGATTTATGTTTAAAGTCAATCAAAATCTATATTTAAAATATTCATTTATTTTAATAAGTGTTTTGCGTAAAATTAAAATTTATTTGTAGTATAAGTCATTCATGACACGACATCTTGCTTAGTAAAAATTAATGTGGAGAAGACATGGAGATCATAATGCAAGGAGAAAAATCATTTATATACCACTTTTTGTAGGATTCACACCATTTTTTTCTTAAATATGAATTATAAATGCAATGACCAATTATAACGATAATCATAAACATTTTGAACCTAACCATTAATAACACTTGTAAAGCTCTCTCACATGCTTTTATCATTTTTGAAGAATTGCTCTTGCTAAGATGTGTTATTGGCCACAAGCCTAGGCGAGTTTTGTCCAACTTGAACTCGTCTCATTTGGTAAACGAATTGAATTTTGAGTCGAGTTATTTTAATTCGACCTCAAGTTAAGCATGGTTGAGCATCAGTCTTGTTCAAGTTATTTTAATTCGTGCCTTTGATTGTTTTGATAAATGGCATTCTTCATAATTGATAGTTATATAATAACTATTAGATTGTTTTGATTTAATCACTTATATACAAAAACTATCATTTTTAATGTTATGTTATCTATTTATTGTTTAAGAAAAAATTACTTAAGGTTTATATTAGATATTGAGTTGATTTGAGCCAAGTTTTAAACTAACTTTATTGTAATTGAGTCGAGTCAATTTTAATATAACTTGAAACTAACTTTATTGTAATTGAGTCGAGTCAATTTTTTTAGGGTCGAGTTTCGAGTCTAGCTTAAAATAAATTGTGTTCGAATCAAGTTGAGTTAAGTGAAATTACAAAAACCCGCTAGTCAAATTACAAATATTTGTGAGCTAGCTAAACTCATGCCCAACCCAATATGTCAAGATAGATTATTCATGCTTTAGGCGACATGATTAATGATTGAGAGCTAAAGCTCATGTTGCTTATATAAGCTATATTTTTTATTTAGAGTAATTTAATATCCATGTAAATACATATAAAAAGAAATAATAAAGGTATTTATAAATTTTCAACTCAATCGAATACTTCAAACACTTTTATTTTAATTATAAAAAGTAATTTTAACAAAAATTAATTTCAAAATATCACAAAACTATTGTATTTTTAAAAAAATTAAAAATAGATCATAGTGATGTTAAAAAGAGATAAAATTTTATCAAGCACTCTACTTTTCGTATATATAAAACTCATTATGTACAACTTATTAAAAAATGTTTAAATTCGGTGTATAACTTATGTAAGTTATATAAGGTATAACACACCTTGATTTTTCTCACAATTACTCATTGTTAGAATGAAGTTTTAAGAAACATCTCTGAACTGATATAATAAATTGTGTAGAGGAGTCATCTATTTATCTAGCTAGCTTCATGTAGGATTGAGCATTTAAGTGGTTCGGTTTAAAATGACTGAATTAACCAAATTACATTCACCAGCTAAATTTTATAAAAAAAGGACTGAATTGAATTACTCCAAAAATCGAACCAAAAATATTTAAAATATTTTAGTTAATTCAATTTAGTAAGTGAATAACCAAATTATATCATATAAGTTTTTAAAGTAGATACATTTAATTATTTAATAAAAATATATTATTATTTTAATGAACATAATCATCTAATAAGAAGTTCAAAACGTACATATTATATTAAACATATAAAAATTCATCATAAATACATTAATTTCATGATCATTAATATAAAAATATAGATTTTAAAATATATTAAAAAAATTCAATTATTTTAGTTGATTCATTTCAATTCGGTTCTAAATCAAAATATTAATATGCATTTTGAATTATTTACACCACTAACAAATACCAAACCGAGTTAATTCAAAACCACACTGAACTCTACAAAATGCAAAGATTTAGAGCTACTAATATTTGATCAAGAAGATTTCCCTGGACAGGATCATCATCAAAGTAAGAATCCCATTACACTGGAAAGAGCATCACAATTGTACATGCTCCAAGCCTCCAAGGCTTGAAATGATGAACAAGGATCTTCAACCTTTCATTTCGAAGGATGCATACTTACAATCTCTTGGAACCTAACAAGGATAGAGGTCATGTAGTAAAATGCCATCCATTTCCTCCCCCAATATGTTGTGGGTACAAAATCCGTTGAACCAAATAAAAATGTGCTTTGCAGAGCAGCGTTGACAAATCTAGGTATAGGGATTCAGGAGAAACATGCCCACAATTGGTTAGTCGTTCCACATCCCAGTGCATTTTGACACCATAAACCAATTGGCCTGATCTTGTAATTTTAACCCGCTATTCTTTTTTACAATGGGCATCTGTTCCAAGTTGAGTGCAGTGGTTGTAGCCCATACTACTCAAAAAGTCTCTGATTTCTTTCGCACTGCTGTTACTGGCCTGAAGTAACCTCTCATCTTCCTCATATATTATGTATGGAGCTTCTTTCCCTTTTCTAGACAAAATCTTTTTGGCCCCCTTTAGGACATGATATTCCCAACCTTGAACATCAATTTTAAGCAACAGCACCTTTTCTGAATCTGGAATCATGTCATCCAACGGTATAGTCTTTACCTCAAGAGCTACCTCTTCATTTGACTTGAAGGCTAATCTTGCACCTGTCTCTGATATTGCACTGTTATCCAACCGCCCAACCAGCTGTTTCACAAAAACACAGAAATAAGGATTTGCCAAATCAATAATGTAAAATGGCATACTCATTGAATATAAAATGGGAGATTCGTTGTCAAGACGGAAAAAGAACACGAGAGAGCCCTTCTAAATAAGAACCTTCAAGAGCCACATATTTGTTATTATGAATGAACTTCAATAGGCAAAAGTTTTAGGATAAATCCATGCCAACTCCATGAAGCACAACTTCACGTTGAAACAACAAGAAAATACATCAGTTGCATAAATGAGCAGCCGAGGTGAATCACACAACAACAAATACATTCACAAAATATAAATTATGGTAACACCAAAGTATGCTCTTCAATAGTTATTTGAAACCGAAATTTATGATTGATACCCAACTCCAAATTTGGTCCAGGGTCTGGTGCCATATTGGTAATAGCCTTGAATCTCCAATTAATACACCCACTTATTTCTTCCCAAAAAGTAGGATAGCTCCAGTTTCTCAGTTTATATATACAAATGTAAACCATATATTAAAACGGCCATGCCACAATATACTTGCAAGGATTTGAAACGCACTAACTGAGTCGGCATTCCAACAGGGATAATTTCATTGCTTTATATCCTATAAACCAAGAAGTGAAGTGCTTGGACCATGACAAGAAAAAGTGAAGTGCATGCTGAGCAGTTCACTAAATCCACAACAGCGACTACTCAGTAGCCAAGAAAAAAAATTTTGAGATTGAAGGCTATACGCAGCAACAAACATTGCACCAGGTATGTGATAAAATTTTGGGATGCTTAATTCTATACGAAATCAGAGGAGCAACCCACTATTCAAACAAATATAAATAACAAAAGAAAAATCATAGAAGACCATCATTTGTAAAAGAAAAAAACAAGTTCTGCTTTTTCAACATGCCAAATTTTCAGCGGAAGGTACACAAAAACAGAAGGGAATGTCTTCCAACAGACAAGAACATGTTCAAAGGACGCTTCACACTCTTGATTTCTCGATATGCAAATTATCAATGCCCGGTCTAAAGTTTATTATCATACAAACTTAATAGAAAAACAAACAGTTCTCAGATTATGATCGCTATAAGCAAGTGCATTACCTACTCCAAAAGAATTCACTGAATTTTCAAGCTCAAAGAGAAGCGAAAAAAATTGTCACCTCAAATCAGATCATTATCTTCAGTTACAAGACACTATGACTTCATCATTCCTGACATATAATAATCTCAAAGACCCCTTGAATTTGCTTATCCCAAAAAAAAAAAGAAAGAAAATTCCCTGCTTGAAAAAATGAAGAACACTCCCAACAACAGTATAATTACAAGGGACACATACAAAACAATGTCTTCTTTACACACCCCAAATTGTACAATATTTGTCCCTAAAACTACAACTACCAATTCTGATCCTCGATACAAGTGCATTTTAATCCAAAATAATTCACAAAATCAGTAAGCTCAAGTCTTTCTACAGAAAAAACTCATTTAAACCAGATCTTAGGAACTTGGCGTCATGCCACCACTCTAAAC
This sequence comes from Piper betle, assembly GCA_033002965.1. Lineage (NCBI taxonomy): Eukaryota > Viridiplantae > Streptophyta > Magnoliopsida > Piperales > Piperaceae > Piper > Piper betle. Next base: position 8,876 of record JAURVB010000624.1, on the reverse strand, counting down.
ATATAACATGATAAAATAACTTACCGTTTTTTCACGAAAAATGAATAAAATTTTAGACAAAAATTAATATGAACACTAACAACGAAATAACAAATCTTATGTGAAATTTTTCAATTTTTTACAGATATGGTATAGCTTATCCTCAATTCTTCAATTTTCTACAGAAATGACATCGAACAAAAGCATTGAAGAGGTTCAACTCAAAACAAACAGATCTAGCAAAGCACATTATCAAAACCGCACTATACAAACTTTGTATCACTCCACCACTCTTCAACAAATACTAAAAGCATTTACAAATTTAATTCACATGAAAACTAAAAAAATTGCTTATATGCACAAAAATAGGGAAACAATCAAGCTTAATGGGCAGTCCTTCAATTTTTTCACTACAATCAGTCATCGGATCAAGCAAAGTAAGAAATATAATCCACATTATAAGAAGTTTGCATCAAATCCACCACTATTAACAATTTCTAAGAGCATTTAGTAATTTACTTCACATGAAAACTAAAAAATAATAGATTAACTGATGCAGGACAAATTCAAAAATACACTAAACTCCGCGCATCATAAACAAAATATGCTACAAAAAGAACAAAGCTGAAGAGAAGTAGTTGATCAATTTCTTCACTACCCTACAATCAGATCAAGCAAAAGCACATTATACAAACCTCATTATACTAAAAGAACACACTAATTTACTTCACATGAAAACTGAAAGAAATTACTAGAGAAACACTATAAGCACACTAATAAGGAAAGAACAAATCAAGTTTATGAGCAGCAGATGAGAAATTTCTAAACTACCTTACAGTGAGACAAAGCAAAAGCACATTGCACAAACCACATTATACAAAAAGAACATACTGTTGTACTTCACTCGAGAACTAAAAACTAAATAACTAAATAAATAAATAAATAATTTTTTTTTAAAAGCTGGATAAACAGTACAAGCGTGCGATAAGTGAAGGACAAAGATTATGAGCAGCGGCTGATCAATTTCTACACTACCCTACAATGAGATCGAGCAGAAGCACATTACGAACATACTAATATACTTACACATGAGAACTGAAAGAAATGACTAGATAAACAACACAAGCACACAAATAAGTAAAGAACAAAGCTAGTGAAAAGAGCTGATTAATTTTTACACCACCAACAATCAGATCAAACAAACCACATTATACTTAGAAAAAAACACGTTAATAAACTCCACATGGAAGCTAAAAAAATGCTAGATGAACAAACAAACAAAACATGCACAAGAACAAGTAAAGAACAAATCTTTTGAGCAGCACGTGATCGATTACTCGACTACCCTCCAACCAGATCAAGCAAAGTGTCACAAAACCTTGTGAATGGTGATGTTCCCAGCCTGATCCGATACCGCGGCGGCAAACACCGTCACCAGATCCGCCGCGCGGTTCAGAAAAACCCCATCGCAAATCCGCTGCAGGTTCTCAAACACCGGCTCGAATGCCAGCACCCGGAACCCCATCGCCGCGGCCGCGAAGGCCGCCATCCCCACATTGGCCCCCACGTCCACCACCACCCCGCCGGCGGCGGCGGGGGAGGAGATCCGGGCGAGGACGTCCTGAACGGCGGTGGAGATGTCGGGGCGGCGGAAGCGCTTGCCCTTGAGGGTGCGGGCGATGTTCTTGTGGGGCTTGTCGGGGAGGGATCCAAGGTCGGCGAGGGAGTAGAGGAAGGGGCGGGGGAGGCCTTCGACGAGGTTGGCGATGACCGGAGCGGCCTGGGGGGCGGCGACGCAGTCGAAGGGGGGAGCGGGTAGACGTTGGCGGTGGCGGATGCGGGCGACGGCCTCGGCGGCGGTGTTGTTGGTGGAGGCGGAGGAGGAGAAGAAGAAGATGAGGAGGAGGGCGCAGAGGGTGAAGGAGAAGAGGAGGAGGAGCTTGATGGGGGGCGGGGGCAGCTTCTCCCTCTTGCAAGCATTCGCCATTGAAGGTGTCGATGTGGAGAGCTTTTTCTTTTGGAAAATGGGTGACTTTTATTGACATATATATATATATATATGAGAGGAAATGGGTAGGTTTCTCTATACTGAAAAATGATTATGGGTGTGGTGGGGGTGGGCGGCTTCTCCCTCTTCCGAGCCTTCGCCTTCGCCTGCCATTGCCCAGCACGTCCTTAAATACCATTTCAATAATTTGGGCTTCATGACAGACTTTTATCGCAATGGTATTTAAGGACGGAGCAGATTGAAAGGGAAAAAAACACCCCTCGACCCGTCGATCGCTGACCCTTTTTTTTTCTTTTTTTTTTTTTAAGACACGGACAGATCTCGTTGCACCAACATAAAAAGTCGCGCGGCCACATCCATGGTCACGTGGTTTGGCCAACCGGTGGCCAGGCCCATACCGGTGCACTCGGTTATTTTTTTTCATTTTTTTAAGGTATTATTAAATTTGGCCGTCGTTCGGCTAAGTCCTTATTCTGCGACTTGGACTTAGTCGTCCCCGCAACCATGCATGGGGATGGTTAGGTCCGCTGCCACATTAATAATATAATACGTGGTATTATATTATAATATAAATTATATTATTATTTTATGATTAAAATATTATTTATATTTATATGTTTATTATTTATATAATTAACTATGAATGTATTTTCTTATTTATTTATTTATTTATTATTTATTATTATTATGTCTCAATTTACGCGTCATGTATTTAGTTATAGGTTTGTTAGTATTATTTTATTTATTAAAATGTATTTATGATATGAACACATACCAAGAACATGCATCCTATAGAGACATTAGTATTTTACTTAACACTGGGTTTCAATGTACGTTATGGAATCTGAGCTCACCGTAAATGTGTCGATGTGCTTGGAGCTTGGACCACAAGTCTATAGGGCTCTCCTTATTTGTTTGACTCCCTGCATGTCGAGTTTAATTATGTTTTATACGTAAGACAACATTGACAGTATTTTATCGGATCCCTGTGGTGTTGAGCCATTTAGCTGTGTTTTTTACACATGTTTAATAAAACTACAATGATGAGATCTCTTGTTGGTTTTCATACTAAAGCTCTAGAAATATACGATACAAGCCTCTTTCCAAAACTTACTATATAAGTACGCGCATTTTTACAGATTTCACGAATAAGAGAGTGAGTGGTATGGATAATGACTGTATTAGACCCTACGAGGTAGCATATGAGGTACTGCAGACATTTCTGATGCACTAACTCAATTGTTCCTTTACCACTTGAGTACCGTAGCAGGTGTAATTTCGAAGATGTGAGGGCATAAGCGTTGTATGTATGAATATGATTATGAGTAGTGCATGTAAGCTAGAAATTGTTTAAGCATGTTTGCTTACCACCCAGTGTGAGGCAATTCTCAAATTTCATAAGTTTTTATGGGTAATGGAGTACCCATTTCCCAATTTGTACTAGTTATTTTTTAGACCAATAACACCCGTTACTGACGTTTTTCATATAATATATATAGGTCTTACAAATCCTGAGTAGAATTTGGTGGGAGGACAAATAAATGCTACACATACTTGTAGATCAACACAGTTATCTACGTTCTTACTTTTATTTATATTCGATATGTTTTAACGACATATTTGACAATGTCTTCCATTCTCATCATACCAAGAAGGTTGTTTTGATCTATTTTATTGATTAAGTCGTACCGATCAAATAACTTTAAATATGACTTGACTCAATCATAAAATTTTGGATTCGGTTGTTAGGTGAACCGAAATCGGGGTGTTACAATCACAGTACCCGTAATCCTCCACACTTCTCTGGGTTTGAGGAACTCAAAAGTGGAGTTGTCAGGATCCCTTAAGAATGGAACAACCCGCTCACCAATCCAGAGCCGGTTTTAACTGTCACACGCCCGCTCACAGATCATATAAGTCGACTTTCCCTTGTCTCACAACTCATTGGAAAACACCGATAAAACTGTGTACATAGGTCCCCAAGGCATCATGATCTAGATCTGAGTTTTTGAAAACAAACTTGACGGATCTCATCCTCGAGGGTCATCAATCCATAAATTCGTAAGACTAAATGGCTCGTGTAGAGGGAGATACGAAAAATCCACCACTCAACACGTCCGCTTATTTGTTAAAATAAATCACGATAGAGTGAAGAAGTCAAACCGCAAGCAAGTCCTAAACGGACCTGGTAGAAGCTCCAATCATGTCCATGTGCCTAGGTGTTGAGCTCCTACTTCCTACCTATACATCAACACTAAAAACTAACTCTTGCTATGATGCATTCACATATCCTAACTTACATACTCAATCATATCACTCACATCAATCCACATCAAGACTTTTCTAGGCTACATTGCATTTAATTAACAATTCATACTTAATTTACCTGATTAGTTCATTAACATTCATTCAACACAATTCAAATCATATAAATTCATTTTCTTTATAATCAAAATAATTTACTATGCCAATCAATCAAATCCTAGCATGTTATGCTAATAATTATCAATTTTAATTAATTAGGGTAGAGCTAATTATACCTCTCATCGTTAGCGATCAGTAACAACTAGGGCTTGTCTCATGGTTTGAGACTCGATTTAGCACATGGTGGCGTTCGAAGTTCAATTGGGTTTAGTTGGATGAATTCAGCCTAAATTTGGCGAATTTAAGTAGCTTTTCTGGCAAGGCAATATGGGCTATGGGTTGGCATTGGCTCAGCGAGCTTGACCCGACTATGGTGGTGGTGAGGGCAGCGACGGCTGCGAGTCAGCCGAGGTCGGTCAGCTTGTCCGATCAACCCTTGATCCCATAACCTTTGGTGTGGGGGAAAACTTCCTACAGGGGGAAAACAGCGTGGTCGGCCGCTAAACAGTGCCGTGACGTAGGTCTCATAGGTGTGGCGTCGGGGCGTCATGGATACAGGGCAGCAGCTCATTGGAGCTCCAGCAGCTTCGTTGGCGTTGATCAACAATGGTGCAACGGCTGCAAGAGGCATTAACAGTGTGAATCGGAGCAGCGTCAAATGGCGATCGGGGAAGAGGAGAAAGGTATCGTGGAGGGTTTCAGGTGGCAATGTCATGAATAGAAGTTGATTCGACTCTGACTCGAGTAAAAAATAATAACTAATTCCTAATAAATTCTAAAAAAAATCCAGAAAAAATATGAAAAAATCTCATAAAATATAATACACCCCAAAATATCAAAATGACATGTTCTACTAACTAATAACACACCCAAACTACTATTTTACATGCCTTAATATGTTATTCGGCTTAAAAATAATTCTAAGATCAAATATAAAAAAAATAAATGCATATTTTCATATACTATGATAACTCATTCTCATCATTTTTCTAATATTATCATCATATACTCAGGTACACTTAATCCTCACCACTCATGACGCATGACCGGCCTCGGCTTAGCACGCAAGTCATGGAACTCACTCAACTTGAACCGATGGTTGAACCTGTAAAACTTGTGTCTCAAGTCAGAGTTTTATATTATTGTACCAATCAATTCAATCATCTGTTCGAGTTGAGTGAGTTTCAAGATTCATGTGCTAAGCCAAGGCCAGCCAAGCGTTATGAAGGATGGAGGTCAAGTGCACTTAAGTATATATGACGCTATAGAGTTTTTATGTCAAATAAGGCATTAGGGCGCATTATTTAGTAATTTGGGTGGGTCATTAGTATAAAATATGTCATTTTGATTTTTTAGAATTTATTAGGAGTTAGTTATTATTTTTTACTCGAATCGGAATCAAGTCAACTTTAATTTATGAAATTGCCCCCAAGACCTTCACACTGACCCTTTCTCCCTCCCTCGCCCCATCACCACCTCGTGTTGCCATCAACGCCCCCTTCAGCTGCAGCACCACAGTCGATCAACGCTGCAAAGCTTCGCCAAAGTGTCATCGTGTCGTCCCTAGCCTTCTTAGCCGCCATTTGTCCCGGCATCAATTCACCACCAGCCACCCAGCTCCGCCGCTGCCGTGCAGTCACCATCGCTTTCCCCCGTCAACCTAAAAGTCTTTTCCCCATACCGAGGGCTACTACCGAGGCCGGCCAATGACTGATCAAACAAGCCAACCGACCATGACCGACCCGTTGTTGCCACCTTCAATCATCGCCACCATTGCTGCCCTCACCACCACCACAATTGGGTTGAGCTTGTCAAGCCAGTGCAGCTTATAGCCCTGATCTCCATGTCAAAAAATTGTCGGAAAGCCGACATAAAATCAATGGAAATTGCCACAAAACTGCTGAAAACTACCAAAAAACCGTTCAATTTCGCCAAAAATTGCCGAATTTTTGTTGAATTCATCCAGTAGAACCTGATTGAATTTCGGACACTGTCGGGTGCTAAATTTGAGTCTCAAACCACTCAACAAACTCCAGTCGTAGCTGAATGCCGACGACGCGAGGGATAATTAACCCTGACTTAATTACTTAGAAGTGATAATTATTAGCACAAGATGCTAGGATTTGAGTGATTGATGTGATAAATATTTTTATTGTAAATAAAAACGAATTTGCGTGATTTGAATTGTATTAAAAAAATGCCAAGGACTAATTAAATAAATTAAACATGAATTATTAATCAAATGCAACGTAGCCTAGAAGATCTTGATATGGATTGATACGTGTGACTTAATGTGATGTGTGTCTTGATGTGAGTGTGATATAAGATATGTGAATGCATCATAGCGGGCATTAGCTTTTAACTTTGATGTGTAGGTACAGAGTAAGAGCCCACCGCCTAGGGCATGGACACAGTTGGAGATTCTACTATATCCATTTAAGACTCGTTTTTGGTTTAACTCCTTAACTCTATTGTGATTTGTTTTAATAGCTAAGCAAACATGTCAAGTGGTGGATTTATCGTATCCCACTCCACACCGGTCATTTAGTCCCACGAATTTCCTGATTAATAACCCTCGAGGATGAAATCCCTCAAGTTTATTTTTGAAAACTCAAATCCAGATCATGATACTTACGGGCCTACTATATTACAATCCCTACCAATGCCTATATACACTTAGTTTTCTCGAGTTTTCTACTAAGAAGTGAGACAAGGGAAAATCGACAACCACGCTATGCGAACAAGTGCATGCCACTCAAGGCGGGCTCTGGATTGGTGAGCAGGTTATTCGATTCCCGAAGGATCCTGACAACTCCACCTCTGAGTTCTTCAAACCCAGAGAAGTTGAGGATTACGAGTACTGCGATACAACGTATGTTTAGACTTATAGTTTCAAAGGGTACGAAGGTGCATGTATAAGAGTACCCAATCAAGAGTGATACGAAGGATGTATAGGGCTAAAGGAACCAGGAAAGGAAATTGACTTTTCCCGCGCAAGAGATTGTTTTAAAGTTGCCAAAGAATGAGATGAGATAGAACAGGACACTGTCGAGCCAAGGCCGATGACTCCTAGTTAGCGCCCTTATGAGAGATTCTGTAAAAAAGTATAAGAATGATTTCTTTTAACAAGAGAGTCAACTCTCCTATGTTACTTAGATTTTTTCTATTATCTATGTAGGTGAGAATCTGGACGATTGAGCCCTGTCGGGACTCTGGAAGAGCAATGATGTACTACGCACACATGTATCTGCCGAATGGAATTGATATTGTTGAATGATCAATTGTTGTGAATGATGTGAAATGAATTTTATGAAATTTTTATTACAGGAGATGATGAGTGAATTCGATGAAATATTTTGCATGTGATTAAAAATTGTGAATAAAACTAAACAGGTTGAACAATGAAGTCTAGACTCTACTCAGAAGATCAGAAATGAATAGAATAGAAATGTTCCAAGAAAACATCATGTTTGTGATATGTTTTTCCACTGTTTGATATATATATATATATATGGTTGTTATTGACAGGGTGGCCCCTATTGCACTTTTAGAAGAGACTTTTCACGTGTTTGTTTTGTTTTGAACCTGATTGCATATTATAGCATGAATCTAGAACCTTGATAATGCCTAAGCATCTCATCTATGCATTGAATGCTTGCATCACCATCTTGAGACACTGAGGTTGGATCCGAGTCGGCTTAATAAAATCAAGTAGATTAGCGAACAATTTGGTCACTGGTAGCATTTCTGGTTTAGTTCACAAGAGAACCGAAATGGGGTGTTACAGTTTAGATATCAGAGCTAAGCCTTGGTTGATTAAGATGGTAGATGTATTACAAGTTACATGTGTGTAAAAGCTGCTCCGAGTTGTGCCGACATGTATTTTTCTATCTTAATGTTTTTGTTTACAGACTTTTCTTACTAATTAGTGGTGTGATAGGGTGTTCATGTAAAACCCATGACTCGAGTCAAGGTTTTACGTTACCGAACCAGTCGGTTCGACCGTTGGTTCGAGTCGAGTCAGTTTCATTGAACCGCGTGCTGAGTCGAGGCCCGCCGTGAGTTATGAGCGATGAGAGTCAGGTGTACCTGAATATATGATGATAACGTCGAGAAGATGGTGAGAATATGAGTTATCAGAATATATGAAAGTATGCAGTAATTTTTTCTTTTTATATGTTTGATCGAAGAAATAGTTTTAGGCCGAATAACACGTTAAGACGCGTTGGATTATATTCGGGTGGGTTATTAGTTATAGAGCATGCCATTTGGATGTTGTTGTGTTTTTATTTTATGAAATTTTTCCATATTTTCTAGATTTTTAGAATTTATTACGAACTAGTTATTATTTTGACTCGAGTAGGAATCGAGTCAATACTTAATTACAAGAAACTGCCACTTGAGGAGTAATTTTCTCCCTCCCCGACACTTACCCCCTCCCAAAGCCGCTAGCGCTCGTCGCTGCCGCCACTGTCGCCGCCGATCGACGCCGCCCTGCCTTGCCGTGCCTTCGCCGTGCCGCCAC
>JAURVB010000623.1:0-26236 GCA_033002965.1 Piper betle | reverse complement strand
CTTAAAAACAGAAGCCGGTTGAAACGAGCCATTGCTTATCTTAAAATGGGTGGAGATGGCAAGAGGTTTGACTGGTGGAAGTTCAAATCCAAGCTCAGTAAAGTTAAGTTGTGGCAGACGAAGGATAGGACTAATGGTTTCTAGACTAGCGTCATGATAAGAAACCAGACATAGGAGAAGTTGGGAAGTTTTACAGAAGATGGCCTAAAGAATCCACCATAAAGTGTCAAAGATGTCCTAGCCAAAACCTCAGCAGAGTATGTAGGCAAATCTCTTAGTGGTGGACAACAATGGCCAATGTATTGCAATGTGGATCAGATGCATTATATTGAGAACAATTTAGAATCTGAACCCAATGTGTGTATCTAACCATTGTTGCCGATTTGGCAATTGCTTTCCTAGTACTGATGTTGAATTTGAGAAGATGAAGACACATGCTGTGGATCGCCGAGTGTTGGACAGTACTAGCAACATATCTGTGGATCTGATAGGTTACGAGCTGATCATAATTGGTAAGTTTGTAAGTTATGCAATTGTGTATATCTAAGTTGAGAAAGCATCATACATTCAACAGACACCAATGGAAAAATGTTGTATATTTTTTTGTCAAAAGCTATAAATGAACTACAACCTGAAACCTCAAGAATTTGCGTAGACATTTGTGTTATACAAGCTTTGTTACACCATTTCAGGAGATTAAAACAGAATGTCATATACAAAGATGCAGAGATCCTCTTGAAGTTATATGGCTTGAATGTAACCGGATATAGTTTACAATTGACCTTGAAGCAGCATATCTGCAGATGGTCGCCGACGAAATTTATAATTTCTTTGCTGGAAGATGGAGTAGGAACTAAGAGAAGCAGACACATGGTCTAAGCGCCCACTTTTGATGAAGAAGCTATCAAGGTTCTGTCTGTGCTTGTCTAATTGGTGTTTTTCCTCTTTCCCAGAAGTGTAGTTATCGCCAAGAAGAGGTTTTCCATCAGATTCTTCATCATCAGACCAATAACCATTGTCATGTTCATCTTGCATGGCTAGATCCTCATATTCCTCATCTAGCTTGGTTGCTTCTTCATCGACAGAGCCCTCCATCTATACAACAATTAAAGCTAGTTAAGTTACAAAACAAACACTATGATAATACTAGTGGCATATCTTATATATATGCACAATACATGCAAGTTTTGTTCACCTCATCGTTTCCAGAATTAAAGGCAGCCTTATCATTATACCCATCAGCAAGCTCATCATCTTCATCTTCACTCTCAGAAACTGAAATTTCCTCCTTGAGCTGGCAGGAAACATTGCACTAGTAATTTAACATTCCCTACAACTTTTGTCCTCTTTTCTTCTTAATAGAACAGAACGTCTAGACATTGGGTACCCTGTTAACTTTCCTTCTTTTGCCAAATTTTGAATGTCCAGACGTTTTTGATTCAAAACATTGAGACGCTGGGTATGCGGTTAATTGATTTCCTCTTTAACCTGAAAAGTATGATCTTTAACCAATCACAATATAGAAAAAATAAAAAAATAATAAACCGAATTATTATAAATTATCTTGTCATTCACTAAGATATATCTTTAATGTAAATAAGAATCTATACCTAATATATTACATTATTATAATTTATCTATTATTCAAAGAGAATTATTTATAAAATTAAAATTATATGTAATATAATTTTCCTTGTCTCCTATCTGAGGATGAAGAAGAAACCCTGTTTGTGTGATGAACTACAATATGGTTTGGTGAGAGTGCTCATTATGAGCTTCTCCCGTCTTTTTTGGCCTTTGGAGTTTGGATAGCACATGAGCCAAAATAAAATTTGAATATCTTTCTTTGATTAATTAATTATAGCCTACATGTTTTTTGCAAAGAATGAATACCTACACGTTTTCTGTTATAATTAATTAATTATAGACGGCTACTCTCCATCCACGCACTGGTTCTGATTCTGGGTCATCCTTCTCTGCTCCTGTAAACATCATTGTGGATTTAAATGCTCATGAGCAGTTGTTGCAAGAAACAATTACTCCATCTTTCTCTGTTCCGCGAGATAAATTGGGAGAAGGTCTATTAGATACATATATATACATATGAATGGTGGTTATCAGCAAGCATGTAACAGAGATTAGAAACTTAAGAAAGTTGGTCACTAACAGAGTGATAACCATCTCCCCTCTTATTTATTTGTTTATAAGAAAAAGGGCGAGGGAACCACCGCTTTGTTCTTTTTAAAAAATAGTCTGCCCGCCGGCGGTGCCAACTTATGTTTATGTATGCAGTTAAATTCAAGGCTTACTACTTTCCATCAGCAAAGATATCAAATTCCTTGTTGAAATCCACGAGTTTGATCATGCGTAAACTGAGGGCCCTTATCATTGAATGTGTGATGTTTGAATGTCCAGAAATTCCAGCTTCCACGTTTGGACTTTTGGTGAATATATCTTGAAATAGTGCAGTCAAATGTGACAGCATTGCCCCCAGACATTGGAAATTTGACCTTACTTGATAACCTTGATAGCTCCCATACACCGTAAACTTGATAACCTTGATAACCGTAAATAAGAAGGCCTTTGTGACAAATTGGAATTCCCTCGACCAAGAGTCTGCTGCCTGTTAATATTTTTTATTATGAATATTAATGATATGTAGCTCATTGTCACACTCAGAATACTAAAGAAATCTCGGAATACAAACAGAGGTAATTGTTTGTTGTTCCATGGAATTTGAAGGGCCTCAAACTATCTCTATAAATATGGATCTCATTTGTCTCATTTTAAAACAAGGCTAAGAAAAGAAAAGGCAAGATGTGAGAGATAAAAGAAAAGGGATATAAAGATAAGAAGAGAGATATTATTCATCAGTTTAATTTTATACAGAATATTGAGGGAGAGAAATCTTGTAATCTCAATAGTATAGGTTGGGCGAGTAATTTTTTTGTACATCTCTATATATTTGACGGCTGTAATTTTTAGTTGAAGTAGTGAATTATTCGTTGTTAGGGCTGTGGTTTTTGACTCTTGAAAAAGGAAGGTTTTGACTCTTGAGAAATGAGGGTTTTCCACGTTAATTTTTTGTTCTTTTGGTTTTGTTTTATTTTTTTCTCGGGCATTATTTTCTCATATCTTGTGTTCACTGTTGTTGATCTACAACTTTGGGGATTTTTCTTAACAATTGACGTCGTATGTAGGAACTTTCATTCAATCGGATCTTGATTCGAGTAGGAGTCATGGCGGACACTTCCAAGATAGAGAAGATTGAGAAATTTGATGGAACAAATTATCAATGGTGGAGGTGTGGTGGGCATTTGATACCTACGTGGCGGTGACCGAGTTCTCCTTCGAGGAAGTGAATGGCATGTTTGATATGAAGATCAGGAAGCCCCATACTGTGCCCTGCAAGGTCACTGGTAAGTACGGGTTGGTGACGGTGAGGATGGTCCAGGTGCCAAGAGTATTGGGGATCGTTGCAGTGAGGGTCCTGAAGAAGGTGCTGCAATTTGCTGGGATTACCCATCTCCTTCGACCATTGTGGAAAGTGGCAAAGGCGACTGTGGCGGCTTTGGCCGAGGCTACGGCCGGGGCAGGCGCGGAGACCAGTGCAGGGACCGGCATTGTGGGCATCGTGGCGGGCGGCGCGAGGAGCAGAAAAAGTGGGTGCCCGCTACCAAGCTTGGTCAACTAGGGAAGGAGGGAAAGATCCGGTCTTTGGGACACATCTACCTCCACTCGCTGTCGGTGAAGGAGCACCAAATCATGGAGACCCTCCTAGGCCCGGTGCTCAAGGACGACGTCATAAAGATCATGCCAGTGTAGAAGCTGACCCGCGCTGGGTAGCGCACCAGGTTCATGGCCTTCATCTTTGTCGGCGACGGCAACGACCATGTCGTGCTCGGCGTCAAGTGCAGCAAGGAGGTGGCGACAGCGATCATCCTCACTAAGCTGTCGGTGATCCCCGTCCGGAGGGGGTTACTGGGGAACAAGATCAGGCCACTTTCACAGAGGCTGATAATGATATTTTTGTCATATCTTGTCTAGTGGGTCAGCAGGATAAGGTGGAAATAAGGTTAGAGGCTGCGTTGCTGCAGCCACTACCTACACCTTCAAGACCATGAAGCTCGGTCTCAATGGACTTGGTGTCTGGATTCCCTAGGGTGAAGGAATGTCAACAAGGTTAGTGGGTCGGTTTTTTAAGTACTTGTATTCGCAGCAATACCATAGGGGAGCTCAGCTAAGACTGCTGCCGAATGGCTCTTCAGGAACGTGGGGAAGTACTGTGGTCCTGACCGACATTGTTACAGCTAACCATTCTTAGTCTGACGAGCAGACTGAGAGGGCGAATGCATTGAGGCATTTTGTCATAGCCAATCAGAGGAATTGGTTGGAACTTCGTGAGGTGGTGCAGTATCTAGTCTGGCATCGGATTTTCCTCAGATGAAGATTGAATGCTTAGGTCCCCTAGAGTCATGGGCCTTATTTAAGCAAAGTGTTGGGGATGAGACTCTTAACTCTCACGACCAGATAATAGGCTTAGCCGAAAAAGTGGCCAAAGAATGTGCAGGATTGCCACTGGCACTCACTGTTATTGGCAAGCTATGGTCTGTAAAACCAGCCCCAGAGCATGGGAAGATGCATTAAAGTTTCTTTGAAGTTGCCCATCCCTGATTTCGGGGACGGAGAAAAATTTGCTTGAGTGCTTGAAGTTCAGCTATGACAATCTAGAAAACCAAGTTGAAAGGGAATGCTTCCTATTTTGTTGCATGTACCCAGAGGATCAAGAAATTGATAAAAACACATTGGTTGGAAGATGTATTGGAAAAGGATTGTTGGACATAGGCTTTGGTACTTATGAAGAAACATGGAATAGAGGGCATGACATCATTGATACTTTGGTGGCTAAATCCTTTCTTGAGGTCAAGCAATTGGAATATTCATCATCAATGATGGTAAAAATGCACCATGTCATACGAGACATGGGATTATGGATTGGCTTAGAGTTGAATTATTTTGTGCACACTGATGGTTTGAGGTTAGGTGGAGAAGAAATAACTAAAAGGTGGAATACGGTGCGATGGATTTATGTAAAGGACCACAATGGTGATATACCCGAGAATTGGATTGTCCAAACTTGTCCTCATTGCATATACATTGTCCAACAGACGGATTAAACATGGTTTGGATTATGAATTCTGTGAACTTCAAATGTAAATTAAAAGTCCTTATAATGGAATGTGTTTGGATTACATGTTCACCAATTCCAACGTTTGGACATTTTGTCGGGTTGAGACATCTTGAAATAAAAGACTCAAATATGATAGTGTTGCCCTCAGACATTGGAAATTTGACCAAGCTATTGGTGTTGATCTTGCTTCATTACAATAATCTAACCACGCTCCCACAAACCATAGGAGGCCTTTGTGAGCTCAGAAAGCTCCAAATAAGACATTGTGATCGTCTTGAGAATATACCTTCAGGACTTGAAAAATTGAAAAAGCTGGAGATTGGTTGATATTTACGCACCCCTGGTTGTCTATAAGGGGAACATTTTTAACGATTGTACCGAGTTGAGAAGGCTACATCTGGATGTTGAAACTCCGACCGCGTTGTCAATTGACTTGCTGAAGAATTTGAAAAAAACTGGAAGAATTGTGCATAATAATCCAGGAGAATGACAGGACACCAGAGAGCAGCCCGTTCTTGATAGAAGGTCCAAAGAGATTGACGTCTTTGACGGTTCTCACAACGGATGGGTGGCCGATTGCCACGGAGATGCGATGATATTGGCAATTGGGGCCGTGTGCCAACTACGTGAGCTCCGCATTATAAGATGTGTCCATCGACAAACTCGTGATTCCTGGAGCAACTGATTTCCTTCCTCAACTCGAAGTGCTTGAAATCAGACTGTCATCAATTGGAAAAGGTGCATTTTGAGAAGAGGGCCCTCCAGAGCCTTTGTATTTTGAAAATAGGCTATTGTGAATGCCTTGCACATGTAGTTGGGGTGCACCACCTCCAACAGCTCAAGGAACTCACGATTTATGATCTTGAGGATTTTAGAAAGGGACTGATTCCTACAGCTGATGATGATGGGCATTGCTTGCTCTCTGTTTGCTTCCCCAATCTCCAACGTTTATGTCTCGAATCATTGCGGTGGATGAAGCACATATGCAAGGACAACATCTCCTTCCCTTCACTCTCCGAGTTTAGACTGGATAAGTGTCCTATGTTGGAGAAGCTGCCACGAGGCCTGATGAATGAAAACAGGTGGACACCGATGATTAGTGGTGAAATTGTGGGAACAGAGGAGTGGTGGGAGGGATTGGAGTGGGAAGATGACGCCTTCGAGGCCTATCTCCATCAGCTATTTTGAGCAATATACGCGTTTTAAAAGGCAGTGAGTAATGCATTTTGTAAATATAGTTTATCCCAAATGAAAGCAAATTTAAAATTTGAATATTACATTTCTTAGTTAATATAGATCCAATTTTTATTGCTTTGGTGAGGAATTTTACATTTGACAGGCTATGGTGTGTAAAACCAGCCCCAAATCATGGGAAGATGCATTAAAGTGTCTTAGAAGTTGCCCATCCCTTATTTCAGACGTGGAGAAAATTTTGTTTGAGCGCTTGAAGTTCAGCTATGACAATCTAGAAAACCAAGCTGAAAGGGAAGGCTTCCTATTTTGTTGCATGTACCCTGAGGATCAGGAAATTGATAAAAATACATTGGCTGGATGCTGGATTGGAGAAGGATTGTTGGACGTAAGGTATGGTACTCATATTTGTAAAAATCAGAATCAGATGTTAAGGTGGATTGGAAGGGAGCTATTAAATCAGACTGATTCATCAAAAATCAATTAAGAATCGATTTACTTGAATCAATTAAGATTGGTGGGTAGTTTGGGTGGGTTATTAGTTATAGAACATATTATTGTGATCTTATGGTGTGTATTATATATTATCAGATTTTTCACTTTTTTTGATTTTTGTAAGATTTATTTCGCGATAGTTATTATTCTTGACTCAACTCGGAGTAGATTCAACTTTTATTTACTATATTGCCACCAACTTGTTTTTCCCTCCCGATGCTTCTCTCCCCCTCCCCCCCCCTCCCTCCTCCCCAAACCTTTGACGCCACCCTAATTCACGTCGCCGACGTCACCCCCGGCTGCCGCACCACCGTCGATCAATGCCGCCGATCACGTATATTGCTGCCGCTTGGTCACCACAATACGGAGAAGGCCACTAGTTCATGCGCCCTTCGACACGATCCTGCAGCTGCATGCCGCCCAGAGCACCACTAGCCATCGTGGCACCTTCTCCATTCCGAAGATCTCGCCGTCCCTCCACTGTCGCTTGTTGCCGCCGAGACAGGCCAAAGGCCGCTGCTTGGCGACCCCTAGCTAGGTCACCATTGTTTGACTCTGGTCGCCCACCCTTGCCACCCCGCCCCGTCCCCTGCGCCCCTTCTGAATTAGCTTAAATTGGCCGATTCGCGGATCGGTTCAAATCATGTAGAATCGGCTCAAATCGGCCAATTCATAGACTAATTTTTACCATGACCGATTTGCATGTTTTTTGGAAGGGAATCATTTCGATCCGATTTAAATCGGCCGCCGATTCCACTCGGAATTGGCCGATTTTTGCAACCATAATGGTACTTATGAAGAAACATGGAATAGAGGGCATGAAATCATTGTTTCTTTGGTGGCTAAATCCTTGCTTGAGTTTGTAAAGATAAATATGGATATGAAGTGAAGAGTGTAAAAATGCATGATGTCATACGAGACATGGGATTCTGGATTGGCTGAGAGTTGAATTATTTTGTGCACATTGCTAGTTTGAGGTTAAGTGGAAAAGAAATAGCCAAAAGGTGGAATATGACACCATGGATTTATGTTGAGAGCTGCACTGATGATATACCCCACGAATGGGATTGTCTAAACCTGTCCTCATTGCATATACGTCTTGCAACGCATAGGGGATTAGAAATGGTTGGGATTATGAATTCCATGAACTTCAAATGTAAATTAAAGGTCCAAAGTTCAAAAAAATTGTAGGGTTGAGATGTCTTCAAATAAAAGACTCAAATATGGAGGTGTTGTCCCCAAACATTGGAAATTTGACCAAGTTATTGGTGTTGATCTTGATTCGTTTGTAACCATAAGCTATCCACGTTCCCACCAACCATAGGAGGACTTTGCGAGCTCAGAGAGCTCCAAATAAGCAAATGGAATGGTCTTATGAATATACCTTCAGAAATAGGAAAGTTTAAAGAGCTAGAGATGGTAGATATTTCCGTAGGCATGGTAGTCTACAAAGGGAACATTTCTAACGAATGTACTGCGTTGAGAAGACTACATATGGAAGTTAAAAGGCTACAATTTTAACTACTTGCTCTATAATTTGAAACAACTGGAAGAATTACACATGACAATCTGGAAGAAGTGCATGACACTAGAGACCTTGATAGAAGGTCTCAAGAGATTGAAGTTTTTGAAGGTTCTCACAATGGATGGGTGGCCGATTGCCAATGGAGATGAGGTGATACTTGCAATCGGGGCCATGCACCACCTACGTGAGCTGCCCATTATAAGATGTTCCATCCACAAACCCATGATTCCTGCGGCAACTGATTTCCTTCCTCAACTCGAGGTGCTTGAAATGAGAGAGTGTCATCGATTGGAAAAGGTGCATTTTATGAAGAGGGCCCTCCAGAGCCTTAGCATTTTGGAAATAGGCTATTGTGGATGCCTTGCACATGTAGTTTGGCTGCAACACCTCCTACGGCTCAGGGAACTCGTGATTTCTTATCTTCCGGATTTTGACGAGGGACTGATTACTACAACTGATGATGTTGGATTTTGCCTACAAGGAAATGCAAATCTATGAAATGTGTATATAAAAAATGCCTAGGTTGATCCATCCATAAATTTCTTACAACCTTTACTCCTCTTCATCTTCCAACTTCATTCCAAATGTTGACTTCAAACAATCCTCAACCAAGTGCAGATCTAACATCTTGATCAGCTGTGAAACACTAGCTAGGAAAGTATTGCATTTGGAAAGCTAAATGTTGAAAACTTCAAATGATAAGATAGTGTCTAATGGGGTTCCTTGAAAGAAGGCTTGCATGCCCAAGAAATTTCTTTGGTAAAGATTCATTTTCCATTGTAATTTAATATTACCTTTTGTATAAAAATATATTAAATACATGTACTTTTAATATGGTTGAATATTTTAAAACTTTTATAAAATTAATACCACTTTCTTGCGAAACAAAATTGATCATAATTTAAATTTTAATCGTAGAGTTTTTTTGAAGTATTATTTAACTTTATTGACAAATGTCATCCATCTTGTTTTAAATTCATTATTTATATAAACGGACTGCCTTTATTTTTTTAAAAATGCCTTATATATGTTTGATCAAATTCATCAATTATTTTTTTCCTCTTAATTTTTTTGTTTTAGGTAAATAAATATATCTCTTTCTTATTTAAGAATCATCAACATGAATTAAGGTTATTCAATTATGACAAATTCAATTTCTCTACCATTAAATAAAATCAAATCTCTAACACTTTAATAGGTAATCAGACTATGGCATGAATTAAACAAGATGGAACGAACGGTTCATCAATACTTTATTAAGCATTGTAATTAAAATTCCTTGAAATTCTAGATAATGAGTCTACTCCATAATAGAAAATAAAAGCACAACAAAACCCATTGCAATAATAACAGAAGTAGTTATAAAAGAAAAAAAGTTGATAAAGAAAAACTCCAGAACATTTTAAGAGTTGCCGCTTCTAATCTTGCCAAAAGTCACTTTAGGTTATCCCCTAAAATGCATTTATAAATGATCATGCTAAATACCCAGGTGGGAACACCAAGATTAACAAGTGAATTTTCTGAAATCGACTTTCAGCTGCTAGATCTGTCTAGAAGCCTGTAATAGAGTGTTTAGACACTCTATTCCCTACAACTTTTGTCCTCTTTTGTTCTTAATAACGTGGCCAACATCTATATGGTCTAGAACAGAACGTCTAGACATTGGGTTCCCTGTAAACTTTCCTTCTTTTTCCAAATTGTGAATGTCCAGACGTTTTGATTCAAAACGTTGAGACGCTGGGTATTCGCTTAATTGGCTTCCTCGTTAACCTGAAAAGTATGATCTTTAACCATGGGTAATATAATAAAAAAATAACAAACCGAATTATTATAATTTATCTTGTCGTTCACTAAGATTTACATAAGAATCTACACCTAATATATTACATTATTATAATTTATCTATTATTCAAATAGAATTGTTTATAAAACTAAAATTATATGTAATATAAATCAGGCCTGGGCGGTAACTGCTTAAATCATCTACCATTCTATTTGGTTCCTACGGCGAGATGGTGGTTTTGGTTTAAACGTAAAACGGTTATTAAACCAACAGCAAGCATCAAGTTGTTACCTGAGTTAGTTTTTTCATTGAATGGTCTGACCGTTATGTGCGCACAGACCATCCCGCAGCAGGCTCCACTTTTGCGGGAGAAAACGCGAAGAACAATGGTGCAGCCAAACACAATCAGTGCAACAGAGGTGATATTAGTCAAGGAGCAGGCGAGAAGCCGCTGCACGGGACGACGCCCAACAGATTTTCAATGAAGTAGTAGAGGGACAGGTGAATGAAGAGAACAGCGGTTATGCTGAGGTGGAGATGTCGAACTCCTTGTCGCTGGCCACTGAATTCCTCACCCATGACTTAGTGGTGGGTATGGATTTGCCGATGCAGACAAAGGTCATCAAGACAACAAAGAACAATGTCTCTGACATGCTCATGATGAGCTTTCCGGCGGCGGGGCCCTGTTGGGGCCGGACAAGAGGCGTAACCGACAGGCAATTGTCATTAGAGACAAGGGGAAGATGACGGTAATGACTACAACCCAGTGCTCATCCGTCGTTTCTCCCCACGACAGCAAGTCATTCCCCACCAATCCACGCCGACGAACGGTAGAATGTTGGTGGCACACCAAATCCAAAGACAAGTTCCGGCGATTGATATGTGCAAAGGTAGTACTGGTGGGAGGAACATATATGCATGGAAGGTGAAGATCATTTAGAGATGATATAAGATAAGAGCAGTCTTTTTACAAACATTATAAACACCCACGTTGTCTATATATCAACCTCTTAAAACCCAATCACTGAATGTTCATCAGAAATTCACCTGGCACTTTTCGATAAGAAAACAATTAAAATGGAGATAACGCGCAGATGGAGACCCCCTTTATTGTACATATGTATAAATTCATGCGTTTTTAAGGGGAGTTTTCTATTCTTTTACCTTTGGGAAGTGTTATAACGCTGTTATTTATTTTATCTATTTTATTAAAAGTATCTATATCTATGTCTCTTTTCTTTTCTAAGAGGAAAATTCATAGAATTAGAGATTATTGAGATGAGAGAAAAAACATGTAATATATGAGGTATCAGTCTGGGGGATTCTATCGGAGAGGAAGACAAGCACCTGGTTATAAAAGAGGGTATTTTAGGAGTTCTAGTTTTCTAAATATAGTTCGTTTGATTAAATCTGAACGGTTCATATTGATTCAGCTCAGATAACCAATCTGAGTTTTATATATATATATATATATATATATGCTAATCTTCGCCCCTTAATTGTCCCCCCTTAATTTTAAATATCATATCAAACCACATAATTGTCCCCCTATACTCTATACCACCTTTAAAATCGGTACCCTTTAATCTTTTGTATCATTTTAAATGGTACCTTTGTATGAATATTTTACAAAATTTTATTTTATTAAAAATTTCAGTATTTTAATCAGTATTTAATAATATATTGATGACAAGATGCATTTTTAACATTTAATGAGATATTTCATTTATAATTTAAGAATATGGTTCAATCCACATTGACTCGGTTGGACTATTTATACTATGTACCACCTACAAATCCGGTATTGTCATGGGTATTGTATTTAGAACTATGGTTTGTAGAGATTAAACAATGAGAACAATTATAATTCAAAGCAAATTATGGTGGGTACGTATAATTTTACTCAATGGTTGGTATAATTTTACGGGACAATAATAATACCATACAAATATTTAATAATCTGTAAAGATAAACGCGATCGCATATATATAATTTTAAATGTTGTGTGCTTTTATTTATATGTAGTGTAAGTCCCAAATTATTCATATTTAAGACAGTGTACCATTGTCGGCCAAACCTTTACGGAGACTTTTACTTTGATTTTTTTGAGTTGGAGTGCGCAGGGACTTGGGTGACCATCACGTCGTTGTAGGTTTGCATTATCTTTTGCTAGCTTGAGTTGCTTTTCATCGTGTGTCTAGTAATTTTTGATCTCGATAAAAGGATGATTTTTTACGTTAAATCTTTTTTGTTCGTCATGCTCGATTTGATTTTTCCTCTTATTATTATTGTTCCACTTATTGTTACAAATTGGAATTCAGTCACTTTTTGTAACAAAGCCGACCCCAATGCCTTACCATTCATCTCCTCGACCAAGAGACTGCCGCCTGCATGCAAATTTTCCTGAGAGGATGATGAATTGACGTCGAATCTCACCCAGGCACGCTTCTCATCACTATAGGCGATAAGATAGAAGTAATATTGTTATTGAACCCCTCCTTACTTATACATTGATCAAGTCATATGTATGTTTATGGTGTTACTTCCATGTTGTGCAGGCACTGAGCAAGGGGAAGTATAAGAGCACGCAGTACCGGATGACGGTCAATCCACACAAGGAGAGGATCTCACTCGGTTCGTTTGGTTGTCAAGAAGGAATTGCAACGTCGACGGCAAGCCCATCCACCAGAAAACCCCTACTCTTTGCATATGGTGTAGAAGAGATGATATTGTGCTTGCGCCTTTATTGTCATGGTTTGCAAACTTAAATATTTCAAACTCTCCAAAAATCAGACAACCATGTTATTTTTTTGGACTGGTATTGGCTTGCCGCTTGCGTTTGTGATTTACTAAAAAAGAGGCTTGATTGAATGACTGATTGATTGATGTTAGTTGGGAGTTGATATGTTCATTTCTTGGTTTATTGATATTTTCATTTTAGTGGTAACGTTCCCTCTTTGTTTTACCCTGCCGTGACAAAACCATTGGTAGATGGATTGATCCCAAATTCGCTTTTTCCCTGCAGTAACAAAAACCCCTGGTTGTGCAATTTGCCTACGAGGAAATGCACATCTATGAAATGTGTATTAAAAACAATGCCTGGGTTTGTCCATCCATAAATTTCTTACAACCTTTACTCCTCTTCATCTTCCAACTTCATTCCAAATGTTGACTTCAAACAATCCTCAACTAAGTGGAGATCGAACATCTTGATCAGCTGTGAAACACTAGCTCGGAAAATATTGATTTTGGAAAGATAAATGTTGAAAATTTCAAATGATCTAATAGTGTCTAATACCTTGTGATTATAACTCCTTTTCCTTGAAACTTCGCTCGGGGTTTGGATGCCCAAGAAATTTCTTCCGAAATTCCTTCATAGCACATGAGCAAAAAATAAAATTTGAATATCGTTACTTTGATTAATTAATTATAGACTACATGTTTTTTGCAATGAATGAATACCTACACGTTTTTTGTTATCATTAATTAATTATAGACTGCTACTCTCCATCCACGCACTGGTTCTGATTCTGGGTCATCCTTATCTGCTCCTGGAAACATCATTGTGGATTTAAATGCTCATGAGCAGTTGTCGCAAGAAACAATTACTCCATCTTTCTGTGTTCCTCGAGATAAACTGGGAAAAGGTTTATTAGATACATATATATAGATATGAATGGTGGTTATCAGCAAGCATGTAGCAGAGATTAGAAACTTAAGAAAGTTGGCCACTAACAGAGTGATAAATCTCATCTCCTCTTATTTATTTGTTTATATGAAAAGGGCGAGGGAACCACCGCTTTGTTCTTTTTAAAAAAATAGTCTGCCCGCCGGCGGTGCCAACTTATGTTTATGTATGCAGTTAAATTCAAGGCATACTACTTTCCATCAACATAGATATCAAATCTCCTTGTTGAAATCCACGAGTTTGATCATGCGTAAACTAAAGGCCCTTATCATTGAATGTTTGGTGTTTGAATGTCCAGAAATTCCAGCCTCCACGTTTGGACTTGTGGTGAATATATCTTGAAATAGTGCAGTCAAATGTGATAGCATTGCCCCCAGACATTGGAAATTTGACCAAGTTATTGGTGTTGATCTTTCTTGATAGCTGCAATCCCCAAGAGTCTAACGCCTGCATGAAAATTTTGCTGCGAGGACGATGAATCAACATCGAAACTGACCCCAGCACGCTTCTCATCACCATAGAGGATAAGATAGAAGTAATATTGTTATTGACCCCTCTTTATTTATACATTGATCAAGTCATATGTATGTTTATGGTGTTTCTTCCATGTTGTGTAGGCACTGAGCGGGAAGGATTAGAGCGTGCGGTGCCGGATGACCGTCAACTCCTCACAAGGAGAGGATCTCACTCGGTTTGTTTGGTTGTCGGGAAGGAAATGCAATGCCGACGCCAGGCCGTCCACCGGAAAATCCCCTGCTCTTTGCATATAATGTTGAAGAGATGAAACTGCTCTTGTGCCTTCATTTTTTTGGAATAATATTGGCTTGCCGCTTGCATTTGTGATTTACTAAACAAAAAACGCTTGATTGGATGACTGATTGATTAATGTTTGTTGGGGATTGACATGTTTATCTCTTGGTTTGTTGACATTTTCATTTTAGCGGGATCGTTCTCTCTTTGTTTTACCCTGCTGTGACAAAAACCATTGGTAGATGGATTGATCCCAAATTCGTTTTTTCCCTGCTGTAATAAAAAAACCCCTGGTTGCATTTTGCCTACAAGGAAATGTAAATCTATGAAATGTGTATAAAAAAAAATGCCTGGGTTTTTCTGAAAAAGAATTTACTGAAAGAAAAAGAACATGAAAATTATGTGTTTCCTTGAAACTTCGCATTAGAGTACACAATGCCTGGGTTGGTCCATCCATAAATTTTTTACAACCTTTACTCACTCCTCTCATCTTCCAACTTCATTCCAAATGTTGACTTCAAACAATCCTCAACTACGTGCAGATCCAACATCTTGCTCAGATGTGAAACACTAGCACGGAAAATATTGCATTTGGAAAGCTAAGTGTTGAAAACTTCAAATGATGTCAGTGTCTAATGGGGTCCTTGTGATTATAACTCCTTTTCCTTGAAGCTTCGCTTGGGTTTGGATGCCCAAGAAATTTCTTCATAAATTCCTTCATACCAACTACACGCAGATCCATCATCTTGATTGGCTGCTATACCCGTAGAACTCAGCTGCCTTCTCATCTCTGCCTTCAGTTTGTTTTTGCCAGATCAGGTTCTCTTAATTTTTCTGAATTATTTTTTCATAATCGCATGATTTATTGGTGATTTTAAAACGTTCAACACTGATTTTTTTCGTCATAGTTTTACTTTAGATTTATGAGTTTATTCAGTTTTTCGTAGGATCCAACTTTTCGATCAATTGGCTGTTACTATTTACCATATCTCTGAGTAAGCTGTCACATATTCTGAATTGGAAGATGGCTACCCTTCAAAGGGTGTCTGTGCTATGATCTCTATGAGTTGACCATGATAAGTATTTTTGGTTTAGTGAAGAAATCTTTGTGTTCCCATTTCATGTCGGATAACTATTATAAACTAATGGAAACATCAATCTCTCTAGTAATTCAGGATATTTTCTGACTTGCTTCTTCCCTTAATCTAATTATTTAATTTGTGATCTTTAAACTTTCTCCTTTAAGATTATTTATTTTCTATCTTAATGTGTGTGCTAACATTCAGTTTTCATTAACTAATCATATAAATTAACTGATTCTTTCACTTCTCTCTCTATCGTTATTTATGTCATCATATAAATTAAGACATGGGTTAATTGTCTGTTTTTCATGTAATTCAAGTTCAAGCTGCTTACCTTGTTTCTGCTTCATCTGCATCTTGTTTACCTTGCTTCTTGCCTCACATGCCACTCTCTTTCTCCAAATGAAAGCAGGATGACGGAAAATATAATGAACATACCGTATTGGCATCATCAGTCTGCGCTGCCAAGTACTTCGACTGCTCCTGTGCAGATGCAACCAGTGTCTAGTCTGGCCTCGGATTTTACTCAGATGCAAGTGGATCATTCTGGATCCGGACTATCTGCTCCACTCTTGGACATACCATGGTCACTACTAATCCAACTGCACTTGAGCATAAGCCGTCGAAGAAGAGAGAGCAAGTCGGATTTCTTCCAGAGTCACAATTGGGCAAGAAAAGGCTTTTGACGAGGTATGTGATTGTCTTACTAAAAGTGAACATGGAATGGTCGGGATTTATGGCATGCCGGGCGTGGGGAAAACCACGCTCATGGAGAAGGTGTGCAATGAGTTCTTGGAACCTTCTAACTTCAAAGTTATATGGATAGTTGTTTCAAGAACTGTCAATGTGGGGACTATGCCAAAGATCCATAATGAAGATGTTGAAATTGAAATTCTATGAAAATCAAGATCCCAGAGCACGTGGAATGGACATAAACAAGACACTCTTCAATAGCAATGCAGAGTGGCCTTTGCTCCTAGATGATATTTGGGAATCTTTAGATCTTGAAGAGCTTGAGTTGCGGGTGGTCATAGACTGAGACACGCTCAAATTCAAGACACTTTTCACCACTCGATCGGAAGATGTATGTTTGCAAATGGATCCCGATCAAAAGATGAAGATCATACGCTTAGGTCCTGAAGATGTCATGGGCCTTATTTGGAGAAAAAATGCCGGGGACAAGCCTCTTAAATCTCACAACCCAGATTCCAGGCGTGGCCAAAGAAGTGGCCAAAGAATGTGCAGGTTGCCACTAGCACTCATGTTATTGGAAAGGCTATAGTGTGTAAAACTAGCCTAGGAGCATGGAAAGATGCATTAAAGAGTCTTAGAAAGATCTCGGGGGCAGAAGAAAAATTATTTGAGCACTTGAAGTTAAGCTATGACAATCTAGAAAACCAAGTTGAAAGGGAATGCTTCCTATTTTGTTGCATGTACCCCGAGGATGAAGAAATTGATAAAGACACATTGGTTGCATCCTGGATTGGAGAAGGATTGTTGGACGTAGGCTATGATACTTATGAAGAAACATGCAATAGAGGGCATGGCATCATTGATACTTTGGTGGCTAAATCCTTGCTTGAGGTCATGCAATCGAAATATTCATCATCAATGATTGTGACAATGCATGATGTCATATGAGCCACAGGATTATGAATTGGCTTAGAGTTGAATTATTTTGTACACACTGCTAGTTTGAGGTTAAGTGGAGAAGAAATAGCCAGAAGGTGGAATACTGTGCGATGGATTTATGTTGAGGGCCATAATGATGATATACCGCAAGAACTGGATTGTCCAAACTTGTCTTCATTGCATATACGCCGTGCAATGCCTAGATTAGACGTGTTTGGTATTATGAATTCCATGAAATTCAAATGTGAAGTAAAGGTCCTTATCATGGAAGATGCTTGGCTTAGATATTTCCCAATTTCAATGTTCGGACAATTTGTAGGATTGAGACATCTTGAAATAAAAGATTCAAATATGGAAGCGTTGCCCCCAGACATCAGAAATTTAACCAAGTTAATGGTGTTGATCTTGATTGATAACCGTAAGCTATGCACACTCCCACCAACTATAGGAGGCCTTTGTGAGCTTAGAAAGCT
The DNA here is from genome assembly GCA_033002965.1 of Piper betle. Classification (NCBI taxonomy): domain Eukaryota; kingdom Viridiplantae; phylum Streptophyta; class Magnoliopsida; order Piperales; family Piperaceae; genus Piper; species Piper betle. The sequence continues at coordinate 8,426 of JAURVB010000623.1, read as the reverse complement.
CCAAATAACCTACTCCCTAATGCGAATATACCTCTAGAAGTAGGAAAATTGAGAAAGTTGGAGATGGTTGATATTTCTATAGGCAAGGTAGTCTACAAAGGGAATATTTTTAATGATTGTACCGAGTTGAGAAGGCTACGTCTGGAAGTTCAAGCTTACATTTTTAACGATTGTACCGACCTGCCCTATAATCTGAAAAAACTGGAAGAATTATGCATAAAATCAAGAAGAGGAGCCCATTGTTGATAGAAAGTCTCAAGAGATTGACGTCTTTGAAGGTTCTCACAATTGATGGGTGGCTGATTACCGATGGACTTGAGGTTATATTTGCCATCAGGGCCAAGTGTCAACTACATGAGCTGCGCATAATAAGATGTTCCATTGGCAAACTCGTGATTCCTGCGGCAATTGATTTCCTTCCTCAACTCAAAGTGCTTGAAATCAGAAAGTGTCATGGATTGGAAAAGGTGCATTTTAGGAAGAGGGGCCTCCAGAGCCTTTGTATTTTGAAAATACGCAATTGTGATGGGCTTGCACGTGTAGTTGGGGTGCAACACCTCCTTCGGCTCAGGGAACTCGAGATTTATGATCTTTTGCATTTTGAAGAGGGACTGATTACTACAACTGATGATGATGGGCATGGCTTGCTCTCTGACGTCCAAACGCACTCTTCTTCCTTTCCCAATCTCCAATGTTTACGTCTCTATTCATTGCGGCGGATGAAGCACATATGCACTGACAACGTCTCCTTCCCTTCCCTCTCTGAGTTAAGACTGTATAAGTGTCCTATGTTGGAGAAGCTGCCACGAGGCCTGAGGAATGAAAACAAGTCGACACCGTTGAGCAGTGGTTTGATTATGGGAACAGAGGTTTGGTGGGAGGGGTTGGAGGGAAGATGACGCCTTCAAGTCCAATCTCCTTCCGCTATTTCGAGCATATACCATTTAGAAAGTGTCTTTTCCGCACGTATACCTTTTAAGAGCTGGTGAGTAATGCATTTTGTAAATATAGATCCGATTTTTTAGTTAATATAGATCCGATTTTTTATTAATTTGGTAAAAAATTTCCATTTAAATATTGTATTTGTAAGTTAATATGAATCCAATTTTAAAATACGATGGTTTTCTAAGCTAAGTTGTGGGTTTATTTTGATTAATATATATCTTCTCTTGCACATCACATGGAAAAGAGAACTAACTAACTTCTCTCCAATTCTAGGTGTAAATATCAATGTTGGCACTTTATGGGGAAAAAGCAATTTATGGGCAATTCTTTTCCCTGAAACTTTTGGAAGTTCTGGAGTTCAGTATACGCATAGAGGAGACCAACTACGAGGCTAAGAAACTCTTCTGGAGTTCCAGTTTCCCGAACCCTTACTACAGAAAAGATGACTACCACTGAATCCACTCAATCATTCTCTGAAGCCTTTTCAGCAATATTCCATGTACGAATTTGAATGGCATATATGTCGTAATGAAAATTCTTGATTTGTTTCTCTTATACACAGGGAATTACCAAGAAGTTACTGTAAAGAGTTCAATCCGCTGGGGTTTAAGATGCTTGAAGATGTAGTTCTTCGTCTCATCTACTTCAAACTTCCAATATGTATTTGATTGATTTCTATTTCATTATGCCCGTTTCACATTGGCAACAATTTCCCATCGACAAGTTCTCGCTGCATGCTTCTACTGCAAAAAGAAAATCTCTACGAATATGCTTTCAACATCTGCAACATCTCCAAAAGCTTGAAATTATTTGATGACAAACAGTGTGCAGTTACCTTTCCACTATGTCATCTTCCACTTTTGGTGGAGACTGGTAGCAGGTCCCAATGTTAAAACAATGGCATTGTCCCAATGCTAAAAAATTAGACTGAAAATAACAAAGCAAAAGACTTCTGTGTTAAAACAAAATAATTGGAAGGGATAAAACACAAACCAAAATAAAACTATAAACTCCCGAATTAAAAACTAAACAACCTATCTTACAAAAAAATAAACCAAAAACATGGGTTGCCTCCCATGAAGCGCTAAATTTATAGTCATCAGCCAGACTATTCCAACATACCTAATGTGGAGAGAGAGTAATAAAGGTTCGGTGTACTGGAACATTACCTCCAAGATAAAGCTTAAGTCTTTGCCTAATTAACTTTAAAACTTGTACCTGAACCTTCCTTGCAAATTTCTACAACTCCATGGGGAAATACTTGTCGGATGTTGAAAGGGCCTAAAAATGCATACCACAAATGAGATGGAAGTTGTTTCAACTTCAAGGTTGGTGGAACTTCAATGGAAGGCTTAATCCTCGTCGATATTGAAGGTTGCAACTTCAAAGGCTCAAATCTATCTTGACCTCGAGTGAATATTTAAGTAGAATTTAGCAGGTGCAAATACTCCACTTTCTCATCATCGCCAGAATCATTAACATCAAAAACTTTTGTGGCTACTAAAGGGTCAATGGGAAACATTCCTCGAACATAGTAGATGAAGGAGAATGGACTACATCAATATAAAAACAATCATCGGCTCGTTTCGGATATTGCATAGCCTTAAAAACATTAAAGACCACTTCTTCATTAACCAGTCTCATTATTAATTCACCAGCAGCTACAGCAATCTATGTCCTCCTAGTGGCAAGAAAAGGCCTGCTAATTATAATGGGTACATTTGACTCTTCCTCCATATCTACAATCACAAAATCGGTTAGGAATTTAAATTTGTCTACCTTAACAAGTATATTTTCAATCTCCCCTTCTGGAAAAATGTAGGAACGGTCAGCCATTGCAACCTTTAACTCCCCCAAACCCAACTTTTTGTATGTTGAAAGAGGCATCAAATTCATGCTTGCACCTAAGTCAGATAATGCTTGGCAACAAAAATCTGGGCCTATGGCACAAGGAATAGTAAACCGCCCGGGATCTTTGAGCTTTGGTGGAAGTTTCCTTTGTAATACAGCACTACACTTTTCATTTAGGGCAATTGTTTCAAAATCCTCCAACTTTTTCGTTTTAGATAATATTTGCTCCATGAATTTAGCATAGCTTGACATCTTCTCTCGTGCTTCAGCAAATGGGATATTGATCGAAAGCTTCTTAAACACCTCCAAGAATTGCTGAAATTTGTTGTCTTCTTTACTTTTCTGTAGTCTTTGAGGATATGGAACTCTTGAGAACCTGTTATCTTGATCAACTGAACCCTTAGGGGGTAGGACTTCTACCACTTCATCCTTGTTTTCTTCATTTTGTTCAACCGCCTCTGGGTTAGCCATGGGAATTTGTGTCTTTTGATTGTGAGGATTTTCCAATTCCTTACCACTTCTCACTGTAATGGCTTTACATACTTTACCCTCTTCCCTAGGATTTTGAGTATCACGAGGGAGTCCACCTTGTGGCCCACTACTCAATGCACTAGCAATCTGACCCATTTGAGTTTCTAAATTCCTCATAGAAGCCTGCTGACTTTGCATAAATTACATGAACATTTTCTCTATTGTTGGTTTCTTTTCCCAGGTTGTACTCTATTCTGCTGAAAACCTAGAGGGGCTTGTTGTTGTTGACCTAGCGTTGAGGCTTGGTTGCCTCCCCATGCAAAGTTTGGATGATTCCTCCATCCTGGATTGTAACTATTGGAATAAGGAATGTTTTACTGTCTGAGTATAGATTAAATAAAATTTACTGATTCGGGATTGTTGACATAATGCTCAATAGGATGTCCTTCACCACACTAGTCAGACTTAGTTGCAATCATGTTCACTAAATTCGCATTAGAATTCATCCCTAAAGCTTGCATGTGTTTTGACAGAGCAGCTACTTGTGCAGACAAAGCGGTCAATGTGTTCATTTCAAGAATACCTCCACTCTTCCTCCTCATTACTTGTGCAGACAAAGCGGTCAATGTGTCCATTTCAAAAATACCTCCACTATTCCTCCTCATTGCTCTATCTTGCCCCATCTGATAATAGTTAGATGCAAAGAATAATAACTCTTTTACATAATTATCACAAGGCTTGCATGCCCAGGTAATTTCCTCAGAAATTTCATTGAATAAAGATTCATTTTCCATTGTTATTGAACCCCTCCTTACTTATACATTGATCAAGTCATATGTATGTTTATGGTGTTACTTCCATGTTGTGCAGGCACTGAGCAAGGGGAAGTATAAGAGCACGCCGTACCGGATGACGGTCAATCCTCACAAGGAGAGGATCTCACTCGGTTTGTTCGGTTGTCAAGAAGGAATTGCAACGTCGACGGCAAGCCCATTTACCAGAAAACCCCCTACTCTTTGCATATGGTGTTGAAGAGATGATATTGTGCTTGCGCCTTTATTATCATGGTTTGCAAACTTAAATATTTCAAACTCTCCAAAAATCAGACAACCATGTAATTTTTTTGGAATGGTATTGGCTTGCCGCTTGCGTTTGTGATTTACTAAACAAAAAACGCTTGATTGAATGACTGATTGATTGATGTTAGTTGGGGATTGATATGTTTATTTTTTCGTTTGTTGATATTTTCATTTTAGCGAGATCGTTCTCTCTTTGTTTTACCCATTGGTAGATGGATTGTTGGAGGATGGACAGTTAAAATAAGTGAAGATTGAGGGTATAAAAAATCTTACTGATATGTCCACAAAATTGGTGGATAGTGAGAAGTTGAAAAACCATTGGTAGCTTGGAAAATATTGCATTTGGAAAGCTAAATGCTGAAAACTTCAAATGATGTCATAATGTCTAATGGGGTCCTCGTGATTATAACACTCCTTTTCCTTGAAACTTCGCTTGGGTTTGGATGCCCAAGAAATTTCTTCAGAAATTCCTTAATACCAACTACGCGCAGATCCATCATCTTGATTGGCTGCTATACCCGTAGAACTCAGCTGCCTTCTCATCTCTGCCTTCAGTTTGTTTTTGCCAGATCAGGTTCTCTTAATTTTTTGAATTATTTTTTCATAAGCGCATGATTTATTGGTGATTTAAAATGTTCAACACTGATTTTTTTCGTCATAATTTTACTTTAGATTTATGAGTTTATTTAGTTTTTCGTACTATACAACTTTTCAATCAATCGCTGTTACTATTTACCATATCTTTGAGTAAGCTATCACATATTCTGAATTAGAAGATGGCTACCCTTTGAAAGGGGTGTGATTATCTGTGCTATGATCTCTATGAGTTGACCATGATAAGTATTTTAGGTTTAGTGAATGAAGGAATGGAAATATCAATCTTTCTAGTAATTCAGGATATTTTCTGACTTGCTTCTTCCCTTTATCTAATTATTTAATTTGTGATCTATAAACTTTATCCTTTAAGATTATTTACCTTCTATCTTAATGTGTGTGGCTAACATTTAGTTTTGATTAACTGATAACGAGCTGATTCTATCACTTCTCTCTTCATCGTTATTTATGTAATCATATAAATTATGACATGGGTTAGTTGTCTGTTTTTCAAGTAATTCAAGTTCATGGTGCTTACCCTGTTTCTGCTTCATCTGCATCTTGCTTACCTTGCTTCTTACCTCACATGCCACTCTCCTTTCTCCAACTAAAAGCAGGATGACGGAAAATATAATGAACAGACCGTATCGGCATCATCAGTCTATGCTGCCAAGCATGGTTGTAAAAATCGGCCAATTCCACTCGGAATCGGCTGAGTTTACTCGATTGGGTGAGAAACCGAGTCAAAATAAGGCCAACTCGTTTTGGTTAAAAATCAGACAAAAAATTGGCCGATTCGAGGCGAGAATCGGCCGATTCACACGAGGGAGGGGAGACGAGGTGAGGGGGTCGGTGGGGCAGCGGGGGAGGCAGGGGACTGGTTGGGGGGGGGGGTATGGGCTGGTGGTGGGCCGCGGCGGTTGGAGAAGGCAGCCGGGCTCGGGCGGGCTCGGGCAAATGAGGGAGAGGGAAGGGGGAAAAAAGAGGGCGACGACGTGGGGGGTGCGGGGGAGTGGGGCTGGCGGGATGGGGGTGGGGTGGCGAAGGGCTTGGGCGGCGATGGTGGGGGCCGGGGAGTGCAGAGGACTGGCGGGGGAGATGGAGCGGGGGACCGGCGGGGCCGGCAGGGGGTGCGGGGGAGTGGGGCTGGTAGGGCGGGGTTGGGTGGCGATGGTGGGTGGCGGAGGGTGCAGGGACTGGCTGGGGGTAGCGGTGCAGGGGAGTGGGGTTGGCGGGGTCAGCAGGGAGCGGGGGGTGCGGGGGAGTGGGGTTGGCAGAGCGGGGTCTGGGCGGCGACGGTGGGAGGCGGGGTTCCAGGGGACGGGCGGGAGGTGGGGCCACCGGCCGGAGCAATGGAGAAGGAAGTGGCGGCGTTTGGGGGAAGAGAAGAGTCAGAGGGAAAGAAATGGGCCGGTGGCATTTACGTAATTCAAAGTTGATTTGAATTTGACTGTAGTAAAAAATAATAACTAACTCTAAATAATTCAAAAAAATTCAGAAAATATGAAAAAAAATATTATAAAAATATAATACACCCTTAACATTAAAATAACATATTCTATAATTAATAACCCTACCGATTTTGACTGATTTAACTAAACTGATTTTTGTCTGATTTTTTATGAATCAGTCTGATTCAATGACTCCCTTCAATCTGATTCAACGTCCGATTTCAATTTTTCGCAACTATGCTGCCGAGTACTTCAACCGCTTCTTTGCAGATGCAAGAAGTGTCCAATCCATTTTCCTCTGCTCCAAAACTAGATGTGAATGATGTGATGGTATCTAGTTTGGCCTCGAATTTTACTCAGATGCAAATGGGTCATTCTGGATCCAGACCAACTGAAAGCAGGATGAAGGGATAATTCAAGAAAGATAAAAAAGAAAAAACCAAAACTTCAAATGCTCACGAGTATAGGTCGGGCTTGATGGGAAGATGTACGCATCATAATTACCCTGTCAATCCCAATCTAGAAAGTATAATCAACGACAGTATGATTAAAGCTTCCCATCGAACTGCTAATAATCAAACTCAAGTGGTGGTCAATGGATTGGATCAGCTGAAAGTGGGTGATGCTGAGACCTCTTCCTCCGATAATTAGTCCTCCCAACAGTTTCTACTTCTAATATTGGTCATTTGGTTGTCTCAACAATCATTTAGATGGTGTTTAATTTTTTTTTCTGATAATTAGTTGGTGTTTCAATCTTAAACAAATTGGTTATTCCAAGTGGTGCCATATCTCTGAGTAAGCTATCACATATTCTGAATTAGAAGATGGCTACCGTTTGGGCAGGTTACTGTAAAGAGTTCAACCCACTGGGATTTAAGATGCTTGAAGAAGATGTAGTTCTTCTTCTCATGTACTTCAAACTTCGAATATGTATTTGATTGATTTCTATTTCATTATGCCGGTTTCACATTGGCAACAATTTCCCATCGACAAGTTCTCGCTGCATTCTTCTACTGCAAGAAGAAAATCTCTTAGAATATGCTTTCAACGTCTGCAACATCTCCAAAAGCTTGAAATTATTTGATCGCTTGAAGTTCAGCTAGGACAAACTAGAAAACTAAGTCAACAAAGGGAACTTTTTGACGATTGTACTGAGTTTAGACAGCTATGTCTTGACAGTTCAAGACTACATTTTTAACGACTGTACCCAGTTGAAAAAATTATGTCCCAAAAGAATTACACAAACATTTGGAAGGCATGAGAGAGCGGCTCGTTCTTCATAGGTCTCAAGTCATTGATGGTTCTCACAATGGGTGGGTGGCCGATTGCTTAGAGATTGTTTAATGGTTGTAGCCTTGATATAGGCTTTAATCCAACGGGTGATACCTAGAAAGTAGGAAGTGGTTTTGCCAACTAAACATGTGTGCAACCACTCTTCCTGTAGAATAGGAACCACAAAGTAACAAACAACTAAGTCACTCCAACATGTGCAGCAACTACAACGTACTCCCTACAAACTAGGACAAATCCTAACAAATTGACTTATTCAACATTCCCTCCCTCAAACTGATGATGCACACAATCAGTTTGAAGGAATACTATCCTCCTTTAATGGACAAAGAAATTATATAATCCACTAACAAACAAGATTGTGATCAACAGGGATGTTCTTTTTGATGAGGAGGCTACTTGGGATTGGAGTAGGCAGCAGCCTACTCGAGTCCTCTATGACAATGATGACGAACAAGAGCAAATTTCAGTACCTCTGATGTCTGAAAGTCTAACCTCTACAACTGCATCTATTATGCCTGAAATTTCAACTCCCACAGCCATTGCGAATTCACTCACCAGTGGTTGAAGTCAGTGAAAAAGAAGCTCAATCTTTTCGCCGTGTTAGAAGAAGACCAGCTTGGATGGAAGATTATGAGGTAACTGGTTTGCTTTGTTTGCAGACTATGACCCTACAACTTTTGAGAGTGCTGTCAAAGAAGAAAAATGACGAAAAGAGATGGATGCTGAAATTGATGCCATTGAA
>JAURVB010000621.1:0-10984 GCA_033002965.1 Piper betle | reverse complement strand
GACGATCCGCGACAGTTAGGGTTTCGTCGTGCGTCTCGGAACTCGAATTCGACAGTCAACGGCGTCCGAAATCGATCAGGTTTGACTGGATGAACTCGGCAGAAGATCCGCTAAAATCCTGCAAATTTGGTTTTCCGACGGTTTTCAGTGGTTTCCCAGTAGCTTCTGGCGGTTTTTCGACAACAACCGCCAGTGGCGTCTGCTGGCCGGAAAGTGGTAATATTGGGTACCATCGGAACTAGCTCGGCGAGCCTTACACATTCACGACGTCGACGTGGTTGGCCAAGGTGGTGGCTCACCGAAAAATGGCTAAAACAGAGGTTGGCTGTGGTGGTGTGGATATCTAGCTGGGATGGGCGGCGCTAGCCTCCGTTCCAGTCTGGGAAGGTTGCTAGGGCGTTGAGGGTGTTGAGGCGGCCACCTGATCGTGGCGGCGACGGTTGCCGGCGGCGGAATCGGCAACGCTAATGAAACGTAGCAACGGCGCTAAGTACAGCGATTCCGGTGTCTTGGTGACCTAGCAGCGGCCGGGACTGGTCGGGGCGGCACGGCAATGACATGGTGGGGCTAGGTGGCGACGCCCGGTGGCAAGGTGACGACGGCACCAACAGTGGGGGCGGCTAGGGTTTGGAAGGGGAAAGTGTCGGGGGTGGTGAAGAAATGGTTGGGTGGCAAACTTGTAAATAAGACTTGATTTGTCTACGGCTCGAGTCAAGTATAATAACTAAGTAGTATAAAATCCTAACAAAAATTCATACAAATCGGGAAAAATCCCGTTAAATCAAACAAATACTAAAACATCGTAATGATATGCTCTAGAACTATGAACCCATCCAAACTGCTTGTAACGCATCCTAACGGGCTAAACGGCCTAAAACTAATTCTACGGTCCACTATGTATAAAAATAATAAAAAAATAACTGGCATACTCTCATATATTCTAATAACTCATTCTGTTCTGGTGCGTTCATGACGTTATCATCATATACTTGGGTACGCATGACCCTCATAGCTCATACACGCGACTGGCGTCGGCTCAGTACACGTGTTCTGAATCTGACTTGACTCGAAAATAACGGTTGAACCGACTGGTTCTGAATATAAAACCCTAACTCAAATCGTAGTGTTTTACATGAGTGGAAGAGTTGCACTTTGGGAAAAGCCAAGGAAGTGATGTTGTGGGCCCGACGGAGGAGGATGGTGATGGGTCAGGGATGGTGGGCGGAGAGTAAGGCTCTGATCAGTCACAATGGTGGCAATGGTGGCCAGAAGAAGAGGGTGGCAAGAGAGGAAGTGGAAGAAATGCACTTTAGGTTTGGGAGAAAATCCATGTAAGAGTAGTTTTATAAATAAAATTTGACACGCTCCTGACTCGAGTTAATAATAATAAAATAAATCCTAAAAATACTAAATAAAATATAATAAATCTAATAAAATGCTATGCAATTAAATTAAATTAAACCGATTTCAATTTCTAATTTTTTTAAAAAAACACAAATTTTTGTGTTTTGATTTCTATTTTGTGTATATTTGTTGGGCATTTATTTTTTGGGGTTTGATTTAGTGCTTTCTTTTTCTTCATATAAGTATTTTTCATAACATGTTATCATCAAACATGGAAGAAAATTTTAATACAAGTGTGTGTCCTCTGTTAACATTTTTTTTCTTTTTTATAAAATTATGTGCTATTTTTTTATGGTTAACTAAATAAGACATAAAAGCTCCTTTTGGAAGCCATATAGGAAATAGATAATTGGAAATTAGAGGCGGGAAAGAAGTATCTTTTAATACAAAATTATATCCCATTTGTCACATTTGGAATTTAGTAAATATTGTGTTCATAAAATGACATTGGCTTATCTCTTTCCTTTTTCTAGATATTTAAAATTATAGTGTATGGTTTTGATCTAGTATGTAGTTGGTAATGCAATTTGTAGTATTGCTGTTAAAATGGATAGCTTCGTTTGAAGTCAAAGTCATTTTCAAAGGTAAAAATTTAGTTATACTACATGCCTTAGATGACCTTTAATGATTTTAGGATTTTCTTAAATGCTTTTTTATTATGCCATAGCTCAATTTGTTAGAATATAGATAGTGGTGGACATCAACAATTAATAATTATAGATAATTGATCTAGTATGTAATCAATAATAAGATTTTTCTATGAGTTTAAATGTAATTTGAGTTGATAAGTGATATTATGTATATCATTATATTATCGCGTCGAATTCAAGTTATAACCCAGTCGGGTCGAGTCAAAAACTGTCTTGTTTAAACTCGACTTATAAAATTCAAGTCCAAGTTTAAGTCAAATTTGAGTTCGAGTATTTAAATATCGAGTTTCGAATAAAATTAAGCTGAGTCGAACATAAAATGCTAACAAACTAACTCACTCGCTCAACTAGTCAGCTCAACTAGCAGCCCCCATACTCTTAGACCAATTCCTAGATAGGAGTTCAAGTAGAAACTACAATCTGTTGTATATCTTATCCCTAGATATTAGGAGTCGGTTTATGATTCACAAAAATACTCAAAGGATGAACAGTGAATGTATGATTGTCGTTCTCTCTACCTGGTTATCTAGGTGTGTATACATGTTATTTTTCAACAGACAGCTTACGCATGCGGTGTTTCTAACGTAATTATCCAGGCTATATTAATAATTCTTAAATACCAACATTTTTTTCGTGAAACACTTCAAAGAACCACCCTGGTATAAAACAAGACCTTGGCGTGCCACATGGCCTCCTAGGGTCCATAATTTAAGGGATGCTTGGCTACAAATGACGAGAGGATGCCAAAAAAATTTACAATTATCACTTGAGCAACATACCAAGAGATTTAGTAACTTGATCGGCACATTCTTTCGTGTACTTTTGCTCTTTCATTAAACATCTAATGTAATAATCTGATGCATAGTCCCACGACAACCAAGGCTTGCTCCTCTCATTAGCAACTTGAAAAACACATGCCTGTTGTAAATTTTGTTTAAATACATCTCTTCCATCATAGCCCTTACTGAAGTCTTGCTCAGGGTCCGGAGCACGATATCTCCCATGGTTTATATATTGGGATTTACACTGCTTACTTAAGAGAAAAGCTTCGGGACAATACCGAGTGATGCAGTGGGGAGGATATTGGCTATAGCCCTTCTGCTCAAGTATTTGTGCGACACCTTTGTAACTTTTCATAAATTTCAACTGGGAATCACACTTGGCTCCACACTGATCATTGCTATTGGTCCAAAACTCGTATTTGACACGCTCATCGGTATGTGGGAGAGCTTCACGCCAGTCTAAGTTGATGTTCACCATCTCACCGCCAAAGAGAACTTTCTTTATGGAATCTCCAAAAATTTTAGTTATAAGATCAAAAGGAATGATGATTTTCTAAACATACTCTTCAATGTTACTATCTTCCTCTGGAGTATCCATTGTGATCAGAGGTTCAATTTTGTTATCGGCCACAAGGATAGCTGCTGCCTCCGCATTTTGAGCATTCCAAGCCTTCCATGTGAAGTAGCAATCTGCAAAATGGAAGATTACCCGGTTTTAAGTGGAAAAGTATTTGAAAACAAGGTAGAAAAACGAAGTGCTACATCCTTTACACATAAAATGCCACTCCACTAGCACATTCATTTTTAATAAATTAGCATAGCCATGACAATTTTTCGTAGAGTCAGTTCACAGCACACACAACAAAATTCTTTAAAACATAATATATGTCCATTATCAAGACTATCATAATTGAACTTGCCAGACGCATGCCCTTCTAGAGAAAGCAAGATAAAAGAAAATCAATGAGTGGATTTGCTTCTGTTTTAATCAACAGCTTCCATTTCAACCGATTCCAATATCGTAAGCAACAGCGATGATTGCTGTACGAACAGATAGTAAAACTCTGAAAAGAAAAAGAAGAACGTCCTCCTAGATATGGATTAATGGATCATATTATCTAATTTGACATGAAAACATATGAAAAAAAGAGGAAAGGAATCAATGCAATCAAATCAAAGCAGACTTTAATGGCATGGGCTTAAACATTTCTATATCCTTAATGGCTAGTTCGACTACTTTTTAAATTTAGTACATGGGCTTAAACATTTATTTATACGAACACGTAATCTAAATGAAAGTCTAGCATTATTAATTCTCCAATGGATGAGTTTTGCCCTAGTATAAACATCGGTCATTGGATATGAGTGAGTATGTCCAGTTAGGTTTTTGTGTAGGAGGTTAAAGGGCAGATTAATCCATAGCGATTAATTAGATGGGGTTCTTATATGAGTAGAAGACCTAGACTATATAAGGACATAGGAGTGCAACTTGCACTATTTAGAAATTGGAGCTCTAGTTGCCCTCTCTATCTCTTGTGGTCTCCTTCTATCTCTAGGATGTCCTCTCTCTAGCACACACACACACACACACTATCCTCCTTGGGAATTGTGAGGAGTAGGTATGGTGGAGTTCTAGACTAGATTCACCAGAGAAGAGAGTAGTAATAGTTTCAGTGCTGAAGACTCGGAGCTCGTCAGCAAGCTGATCAAGTACTAGAGCATAGGAGTGACGGGATGAAGACTTTCAACATTAATGTTGATTTTTTTCTTCCTTTAGCTTTATTAGTGGACCTTTGCTGAAATAGTTATTATATTAGTAGCATACTTTATGAAAATAAAGGCCTATGTATTAGTGATATTGCTTGAATGTGATTGATTGGCTTATTAGTATTATATTAGTTTGTTTGTAGTCTGATGTATATTATAATTTTGAATTATATATTATTTATGTTATACATGTGCATTAAGAAGATGACACATGTAACGACCTTAATATGGATTAGGCATGTTAGAATTGGGGTCATTACAATTTAGCATCAGAGTTTTAGATCACTTTACAAGCACGCTACTATACATATTTCTCCTTGTTGAAAACTACTATATGATACTTCATTTTTTATAAAATAGACTAATAAAATTGAGTAAAATAGTTTGAAGAATTTTTTATTTTTAAGTGTATTTTGTGTTGTAGATAGCCAACAAGATTACCAACCACAGTTGCAACAGCTGAATAACGTCGATCAAAGATAAAAAACAGCTTAAATCTCATGAATAAAGTTTTTCATGATTACTTGAATGACTTTGTTATTGTTTATGTGGATGATATTTTAATCTACTCTCATAATTAAGAACATTATGAGGAACATCTTAAGAAAACACTAGAGATTCTTAAAAAGATGAGGTGTATGCCAAATTTATTAAATATGACTTTTGGATGAAACAAATTTTATTCCTTGGTCGTATTGTTTCCAAAAATGTCATTTCAATAGACCTATCTAAAGTGGTAGCAATTATGGATTGGAACTAGCTAAAGAATGTTACCGAATTCAGAAGCTTTCTAGGGCATACAAGCTATTATAGGAGGTTCATTAAGGACTTCTCTACCATAGTAATTCTACTGACTTATCTAACAAAGAAAGATAACAAATTCTCATGGGATGAAGCTTGTGTGAAAAGTTTTCAGAAGCTCAAGGAATGTTTGACAACCACCCTAGTTCTTACTTTGCCTCAAGGGATTGAAAGATTTGTCATTTACATAGATGCTTTTAACCAAGGTTATGGACCAGTACTTATGCAAAATGACAAGTTAGTAGCTTATGATTCAATAAAGTTAAAAGTGTGTGAAAAGAATTACCCTATTAATGATTTGATATTTGGAGCAATAGTTTTTTTACTCGAAGTGTGGAGACATAACCTTTATGGAGCAATTTGAGGTTTTTACTGACCATAAAAGTCTCACATATATCTTTACTTAAAAGATTTGAACCTTAGGTAAAGAAGTTGATTAGAGTTCATCAAGGTTTACGAATTTATCATGCCGAATCATCCAGGGAAAGCTAATGTTGTACCCAATGCACTAAGTAGGAATTCACAAGCCAAGATTTTCAATATGAAGGTGACATAGTGGAGATTGATGAAAGATAAGTAGGAATTCACAAGCCAAGATTTTCAATATGAAGGTGACATAGTGGAGATTGATGGAAGATATCATTAAGGTGAATCCAATATATAAGCTGAATTCTCTCTTTGCAAATTTGACTATCTCCATAGTGACCGAATCAAAGTAGCTCAAAAAATTGATGAAGAGCTATAAGGATTTCTTTCTTCTCTTAATTCTATTAAAAATGGGAAGATGAAATAATTAGATATGAAGGTTGACTATGTATTCCTAAGAAGAAGAGATAAGAAGCAAAATTCTACATGAAACACATCATTCAAAGTACATTATTTAACAAGGTGCCACTAAGATCTATCAAGAAATGAAAAGGATGTATTGGCGACCATTCATGAAAGGATGCATCTAAATTCGTTTCAGACTGTTTAACATGTCAACAAGTAAAATTTGAGCACCAATGACTTAGAGGACAATTTGAACCCTTGAAAGTTTCAACCTTAAAATGGAAGAATATCACGTGTGATTTTGTGGTTAGATTACCTAGAGCCAACAAGGGACATGATGTGATGTGGGTAGCAATCAATAAACTTACAAAATTAATGCACTTTATTCTAGTTAAGATGACTATGAGTATGGGCAAGTTAATTCAGCTCCACATAAATAATATTGTGAGATTGCATGGTACACCGGTATCCATAGTATATGATAGAGATGCAAGATTTACTGCCAGAGTATGTAAGGAATTCCAAGAAGCAATGGGCATCGAGTTAAAGTTAGTACTGCATTCTATCCTCAAAGAGATAGACAATCAGAAAGGACTATCCAAATACTAGAGGATTTGATAAGATCATGCATATTGGATTGGCAAGGCAGTTGGAAAGACCACAAACCATTAGTAGAGTTTGCTTATAATAATAGCTATCAGTCTACCATAGGTATGACGCCTTTTGAAGCACTGTATGGAAGACCTGTACATCACTAACTTGTTGGTTAGATAATAGAGATATGCTTCTAGTTGGACCAAAAATGATTGAGAAAACTGTTAAGATAGTGAGAAGTATGAGAAACTTAGAGTTTGATAAATTTTGCAAGTCAAAGATATGTGGGACCATTTGAGATCATGAGAAGAGTAGGTGCAGTAGCTTACCTGTTAGCTCTACCATCAATTATAACTTCAGCCTATGCTGTATTTCACATTTCGATGATGAAGTAAATTCTAGATGTATCCCAAAGGATATATTTCAGTGAGCTTGAAATTCAAGAGGGCATGTCTTATATTGAGAAGCCCCTACATATTCTAGACACTAAAGAAATGGTACTAAGGACAAAGACCATCCCAGTGGTGAAGGTTCTCCGGAAGAATCATGCTCTAGAAGAAGCCACATGTGGTGTTGAAGCTAAAATGAGTGAGAGCAAAGTACCAGAAGCTTTTTCCTTTACAAAATTTGAGGACAAAATTTTCTATACGGAGGGTAGAATATAATATCTGACATTTTTTCCAATATTACTTAATATATTTTTCCTTCTCTTGAAGAGGATATAACTGTATTGAGCACTTTATTTTTTAGCACGTGAAAAATTTTCTTTGTATAAGTTAGTTTGGACTAATGAAAAAATACTTTGAATTTATAATTATATGTTAAATTATATTGAGTTAGCTTAGTAAAACCTTTGTCTAACGTTCAATTATGAAAGAAGATAAACGATCAAATTATATCTCTAGAGATTAGTTGTCAGATAAGCTTTTATCTTTTGGTAGAAAAGTTTGACGTGGTCACAAGCAAACCAATTTCTTATCCCTAATGGTTAGTTTGACTATTTTTAACTTTAATGTATCGACTTAGGCACTTTTTTACACGATCAAGTGATCTAAGCTGAAGTTTGACATTAATAGTTTTCTAACGGTCAAGTTTTGCCCTAATGTAAGAGTCGGTCGTTGGATGTGTCCGGGTATGTCGATGTAGGTGTTCGTATAGGAGGTTAAGTGGTAGATTAGTTCGTAGAGATTAATTAGAGGAGGTATGCATGTGAGTAGAAGATCTGGATGATATAAGGAAGACATTGGAAGACAACTTGCACTATTTGCAATTTGGAGTCCTAGCCACCTTCTTTCTCTTGTGGTCATCTTTCTCTCTAGAACACCTTCTCTCTAGCTTTCTTTCTTTAATATGTCTTCTCGCTCCTCCTTGCGTAGTGTGTGTTGTGGTTTTGGTGGTCGTTCTTGTAACGACCCTGCCCAAAGTGCAATGTAATGGGCCAAGTCATTACTTTAAAATGGGCACCCCGAAAGTTAAAGATCTCTATTCCATTCCCACTTATAAACAGGATCTTTTCCCAGTAGGTATTAGATGTGGGACTAAGTTGAGGGATCTCACAATCCACCCACCTTAGGAAATTTCATCCCCGAAATGCCTATACTTGGCCCGTTGCTAGCCCCAGCCCACGACCTTTCTGGCCCGTGACCGGCAGCCTAGCCAACGTCCTTAATCCAGCCCACCATCTAACACGGAACCAGGTCGGCTCTGATACCATTTGTAATGACCCAGCCCAAAGTGCAACGTATGGGCTAAGTCATTTCTTTAAAATGGGTACCCCGGTAGTTAAAGATCTATAGTCCATTCCCACTTATAAACAGGATCTTCTCCGAGTAGGTATTAGATGTGGGACTAAGTTGAGGGATCTCACAATCCTGTAACGATCCAGCCATTTGTCACAACATTGTGGGCCTAACTAGCTAGGTGTTACTCACAATTAAGCAAATATGTCTAACATTTTTTTTAACAAAAACATATATAAAGATCCCACAGTCTTAGACCGTTTCCTAGTAGCCACACTTATTTCTCAAATAAATAATAAAAAGAGTCCTCATATTTATTTTGCTCCATGCCCTGGTTGTCAATCACCTACTTTCGTATCTGCACACCTGCAGAGGCAATTCCACGTTAGTGATTATGACACTAAGTAGTATAATAGATAAAATAAATCTAGTACATTCCACTATTTCCTTATTTTTATTTTAATATGCGGTCCTTATGTTTATTTTAATATGCGGTGGAGCGATTCCGCTATACTCCAAAATAATGCGGAGGAGGTATCCGCTATGATCCGCACACCCCAGCCGTAGCCCTTTTGTGGGGAGGCTACGACTACCATCTCCAGTGCCAGTGCCTCGCACACCCCAGCCGTAACCTTTTTGTGGGGAAGCTATCACTGCACTCAAGTGATTGCTACGCCCCATTTGTGGGGAAGCTCTCACTACCAATTCTAGTGCCAGTGCTTCGCACACCCCGGCCGTAGCCTTTTTATGGGGAGGCTATCACTGCACTCAGGTGATTGCTATGCCCCGCTTGTGGGGAAGCTCTCACTGCCAACTCTAGTGCCAGTGCCTCACACACCCCGGCCGTAGCCTTTTTATGGGGAGGCTATCACTGCACTCAGGTGAATGCTACGCCCCGTGTGTGGGGAAGCTCTCACTGCTAATTCTAGTGCTAGTGCCTCACACACCCCGGCCATAGCCTTTTTATGGGGAGGCTATCACTGCACTCTAGTGCGATAGAGGAATCGCTGTGGCTCGCTCACCCCGTCTGTAGCATTTTTATGGGGCGGCTATCACTACTCCAAAACAATGTCGATGCATTACACAATTTACGCACATAATATGACCCCGTGTCGGACTGAGTCAATTCTTTGACCCCGGTTGCACTCGGTGCATGGTGGTCGAATTTGGGCTCAGGCCGACCTAGGCTACCAACAAGGAAAGTACGATGTTCTACCTATTATACGTACCTGACTTGTGACTTCGTCTGACTGTGACCCGTGAACCCTAATCTGAATGACGGCATAAAATTATACATTAGTATAATTTTATTTTGCATGAACCTACATGCAACTTACATGACTAATATACTATCAATTTTAAATGATGTAATTAGTTCATGTTAGTCTTCATTCCTTATTAAATTTTCAGCAATTCTAATGATAATTAATTATTAATTATCCCCATCTAAAACCTCATTATCTAATTGATAATTTAATTATTAACATGTCCATTTACGAAACAACTAAGCAATCGACAAGAACCCCATGCATAAGACATTAGAGATTTAGCAACTTGGCAGGGGGTCTTCAACAAACCTTGCATGCAAGAATCTTAATGGAAACAAATAAGATGAGGGATGAAATACTCACACAGTAATGGGGAGGTCGCCTAGGACAGAGATGAGGGATGAAATACTCCCTCCTCCTGCATATATATACACTTCAACCATTCCTTCCATTAAATTCTCATACCCCATCATCCATTAGTATTTCCTAGGTTCAATGAGCCCCTTCATTAAATTCTCACACCCCATCATCCATTGGTATTTCCTAGGTTCAATTCTAGGTGACCTTAAGTCGAACCATGACCGGTTGACTTGATAACCAACCATATTGGTTCATCTATATTTATTTCATAATATTTAGGTTCGAGTCTTGGAATAAAAATCATGGTTTTTACAATCTCCTCAACTTAGAAATATTTCATCCCCGAAATATTATAACAGCAAGATGATAAGCATGATTAATTATATCTTTGGGATCTCAGGTTGCTTTTGTTGTTGCTTCAGGGGCTGATGACACTCATTTTGCAGGTGTCCCGTCCATCTGCAATTGTAGCACCGACGAGGCTCACTGCATAACCCTGAATGCATCTTGTTGCAATTTTTACATAGTCGATACGGAATCTCCTGAAACTTCCTTTTGCGGTTCCCATCGACATTCCATTGATAGTTCTGCTGCTGGTGTTTGTAGACCTGTTTTTGCTGCTACCCTGGTTGGCATTCTTATGTTGCATAGTAGCCTTCCCCTGTTTTTGTGCACAGACATAGTCGTACACCAACTCATGAGTAGTGGCTGCCTCAATCACTTCGGTTATAGTGCCTCTTGGCGCCGTAGCAACCCTACTCCTCAATTCAGGCTTCAACCCCTAGAAAAATTTGTCTGCTCTGGCTCGAGCTGTAAAACCCACGATTCGAGTCAGGGTTTTATATTCA